>OMNV01005395.1:1809-34417 GCA_900303265.1 Brotula barbata | reverse complement strand
CTCACACACGCTGTGGACTCATTACTTCAAATGAACTGAAGTATTCCTCTGCAGACGGAGGGAGAACTTTTTCCAAAATGCATTAATGCAATGCGTTCGCCATACTTATGGATTCTTAATAATAATAATAATAATAATAATGTTTAAATCTCTATTTTTTGTGTTTTTCAGTAGTAACCAAATTGTAGATAAGTGCACGTCATCTATTTAGATTTTTTATAGCTCTTTATATGAATTAGGCAACACCCACTGGAATTTTGGTAACAAATAATTAATTTTCCAAGGTGATTTTTATTAATTAATTAATAAGGTGATTTGTTTTGCTTCCAGATGGTTTGAAGAGGTATGAATAGGATCCTAAGTGATCCATGAATGAGGCTTTGTTATCTACACCCAAAAATATTCAGTCTTATGTTGACTTGGAGGTTCTCCTAACAAATAAACTTCAACCTATATCTACCTGACCGCAATAATCATTGTCCAGGCAGAAGCAATAGAAAATCAATTGCGTATCCTGTGTTTGTTTTGATCTGTTGCCAGGTACGAGCAGTCTAGAGGTGAAAGAAAATCACGATGACAAAAATCATATCAACCACGGCCGGCTTCGAATGTATCATCCATCCACCTTTTGCACAACTTCACCCAGACACAGATCAAGTTCTCTCAAGAGGAAGTCACCATGCTTGGATGGGAAAGACCCCCTCCTCCACCAAACCCACTTGACTTGTAAAAGATCATCCTGGGCTGTCACACAAAAGAACGCTTTGGTTCAGTTAAACGAGCTGCGGCCTGGTCTGCAGTATGAAATCACCTCAAAGACGGGTCCACTGCACGCCCCCGTGTTTTCTGTAGGCGTGGAGGTCAATGGTTTCCGCTTTGAGGGCCAAGGGCCAACAAAGAAGCAGGCAAAGATGAGGGCTGCAGAGCTGGCTCTCCGCTCCTTCATCCAGTTCCCGAACGCCTCCCAGGCTCACGCTGCCATCGGAAACTTCAACAGCACACCGACGGATTTTACAGCAGATAAACTGGACATCCCGAACGCATTCCTCAAAGAGTCTGAACCATCGCTTCACGAAAACTGGGACTTCCTGCGCTGCAACTCAGCAAAGAAGGAGGTATTCTCCAGCATATACAACTACAGGCGACTTCTGCGACTCACACTGGACTTGGTCTCCTCAACAAATCCAAAAAGACCAGTTCTGGGCACTTCCTTTTTGGAGCACCTCAGCCCGGTGGCGCTGCTCAATCAGTTGCGACCAGGCCTCAGGTACATCTGCCTTTCAGAGAGAGTTCACGGCAAGCCGACGAGGAGCTTTGTGATGGTGGTTAAGGTGGAGGGGAGGGTATTTGAGGGATACGGCCACAGTAAGAGACAAGCTAAGGCTCAGGCAGCAGCAACAGCCCTAAAATTCTTCTACAACATAAGTCTGGAGCCAGAGCGGACCCTGATGGGCCTCCACCCCAACAGAGCCAAAAACCAACTACCTCAGGTGAGTGGGTCTACAAAGCGTCCCCCTCAGGTGTTTATACGAGGCTTGAAAAAATGAATTTGTTCATATTTCTTAATAATTTAGAATAATTGAATATTTAAGATGCAGCTAAACAGGTTGTTTGGGGATGACCCATGTGTGTGTTAATTTAATTGTTCTTTAATTTATGCTGCAATATTTGTAGACAACAAGGTGTATAATTTATCAGACCAGATTACTAGTATATAAATTCGACCCCCAGGTTGAGACTCCTGTGGACACAATATGGCGACAAATAGGAGCAGTAATAGAAACAGAGTGTATATATGGTGTGTAGCTTATAATGTTGGATTGGTGCTTAGAAAAGTGAAATGGGTGAACTGACCCCAAAATGTGTGTCTTAGTAATCGTCATGTGATAATCTAAAGATATATTTCCCCTCAGTTGCAGATACCAGCACACTTTAACATTTGAGGTGTGACGCTGAATTTAGCCTATATCTGTTTAGCTTAGCCCAGCCCTCTAAATGGCCTGGATAAATGAGTCTGAGGTGCACCGTATATTACCAAATGGAGTGTACCACACATCAACACGGCCATTATGTCCTAAGGCCAGAGAGCTTGATGGTGTCCTACACGCCCATCCACAGCATCTAAACAACTTCATTACGGCTCGAAGCCTGCGAGAAACACCATCAAATGTATTCTGCTGCTGTGTTTGTTTTCCAAGATCGGATCCACACAGCTGACATGGACGTTTTTAATGGAGAAACTTTCTTCACTATACAACACAGACATGTAAGCTCATTTATTAAACCCTGTGGGTGTTTGATGAGAGAATCACACGTTGTGACAATAAAATCAAACATGCAAAAAAAAAAAAAAACCTTAACAGAGACAAACGGAGGCCGACTGGTTGTGTTGCGTGCAACAGTAAATCGAAAGCACAACGTCGCTCTGGTATCAGAGCAACAACATTTTCACACACACCACTGGCTAATCAAAACATACTAACTTCCTGTCCCACATAATGACAACAGAAGGGCTAATCCGCAAGGCTGGCAAACACAGTTAAGAACAGTTATCCAGCACTAGGACTGGCTTGCTTGCTAGACCTAGAATTAGATTGCTTAATAGCACTAGTATTAGCTAACAAGCTATTTCGACCTTTTTTGGTGACCTGTCTTTTATTGGTTGCCTGTTCCTGCTTTAGTGGTGATTGGTTCACTCTTAGCACTTCCTGATCCCCAATGGGGATTCATTAGAGATGCAGATCTGCCGTAAATGTTCACTCTCCCGGCATGTATGGAACCGGCGTGATAGTCTGACACATGTTCCACTGAAGACTTGTTGCTTCTCGCTGTATGGCACAACTGTATTGAGAAGTGTGTAATAATCTAGTGCAGATGGTGTTTTTGAGAAGATTGTTTTTCTACCCAAAACCACAATCATTAAAAGGGTTTGCAGACGGTTCGCTCGCTACTTTTGATCTAGCAGAAAATTTGTTCACAGCTCCCCAACTGATCATTTGGCAATACACCTGCCCCTCCCCGATACAAACTGTCTGTCAGGCAGTGTGAGGCATTAATGAACATTATTACAGCACATTAGAGATGAAGGAGGAGCGGCAACGGAGCGAGGAGATTGAGGAGGAGCGGGGAGGCGGTGTGGAGAGCATAATAATCTGACTGATAATTGTTTAACACACTCATTACACATGACCTTGTGCCGCTGTCAGCCGGCGTACAGTGTGCAGATGCTTTCACTTTAACACCTGCTTCTCCAGCAAGAGGGACAGACAGCCGTTTGAAAACATTTATTTCTCTTTAACTTGATTATGATATTCAGTGGAAGCTGGATTCAGCATTCACACCCAACATACACGTCTGACAGGTTTATGAGGAACGCGATGTGCATTTGATAAATTCTACTTTCGTAAAGCTTAGAAGTGAAAGTTGCTTACCAGTAAGAGAAAAGTGGACGTTTTCGGTCTCGGGTCATTTTTCGGCCTGTAGTTGAAGAAAGGAGGTTTGGTTTTAAAGGCTTTTTCTACATGCTTCATAATATATATACTGTATTTATTGTATATATATTGATACATATATAAACAATTGATAAGAGAGACTATTAGACGTCACCCCCAATCCTAATGCTTTCAAAATACAGATATTTTTTCAAATTAAAAAGTCACACTCCGCACACTGAAGTGTAACGTTCCCATGTTACTATTATGTTGCCATGACAACAGCCCACAGTCAATAAATAACAAATCCAATAGGTACGTGCTTTTATCTCTTTAATGTTTAATGAACATTACGGTGCTTATTATTTGATTTCAGTCAATCTTTTTGTCTGTTATTGCTTTAATGAATATTTGTGTATATTTAATTAATTATCATTATTTATTCACCAGAAGTGCTTTTGCACCGTGATGTGTTTTTATGGTAATTTGTTGGGAATTTTCAATTTTTCAGTACAAACAGCACTGAGAATCCAAACTAAAAATACCCTGTGAGAAATGCTACATTAGATTAGTGTAATTCTGGCAGGTTGTCATGTATTGACATGGGTTTCCAAACTCAAGTGTTGACTTTCTATAGTGGTTTATAATGAGAGAGAAAAGAAGTACGTGAGGAAGAAGTGATGCAAAGTTTTCATCCTACCCTCTCTATCCATCCTCTCCGCAGTGTTTTGCAGAGTCGATCTTCCTCCTGGTGAGAGAGAAGTACTGGGAGCTGACAGACAGCTGCTCCTCTACCTTGCACGCCCGTCACAAAGTCCTGGCAGGGATCGTGATGACCAGAGGTGGGTTGGTGCTGTCAACCCCCTGACAGGTCCAGTGTGAGACAACAAGGTCAATCACTGCACACCAGGGGGACACATGGATTGCACATGTAGTAAAGCCAGACTGCTTATTGGACTCCTCCACTCTTCACAGTGTCTCTGCTGTCTGCAGCAACAGACATTTTCGTCCAGATTAGACTCACTCCTAATGCTTCACACATTTCTGTTGGATCAATTCATGTTTATCTCCCAACATTAATGCTCGCAAGCCACCAAACTCCAATGGGAATCGATTATGACTTCACTGATGAAACTGTGGTCATTTAAACCTGGTGTTGAAATGCGATCTCTGTATGCACACGCATTCTCTGGATAATGACGCCCGATGTTGTGACTTCCATTTACATATTTTACATACATATTACTAGCAAAATAGAATTGCTGATATCAAACAGTGGCGTTCTTACAAGTAGAAATTGGATTGGAGATCTATGTAATCCCACAGGATTAGAAGAGAAAACATCTTGAGTTGTTTTGATTCATTCTACTTGCAAAAAAAGACATAAAAACAAAAAATAGGAGAAACTCTTATTTACAACACTTGTGGAAGCAATTGTTTTGGAAAGCAAAATACACAGAAAATTACATTATATATCAGATTAGCCTGCAAAACCAGCAGACACTTGTTGCTGTCATACTGTATATCTATAATAAGGACAGGAAATGATCATTAGCCCATCTGAGACTGTCAACATTACAGTTACGACTGAAAGCTATCAGTGTTTTTTTTGTATAAAGTAGGAAATATGTTGAGTATCCGATGAAATGGATTATTTAAAGTATATCATGACGAGCACTCCTATTATGCTTTGATAATCTCAGTCTTTCTCTCTCACTCCCTCCTTGATCCTCGTACAGGATTTGACCTGAGATCAGCCCAGGTTGTGTCTTTGGCCACAGGGACAAAGTGTTTGGACTCAGACTGTATGAGTGATCAGGGATTAACACTCAGCGATTGCCATGCTGAGGTCATCAGCAGGCGGGCACTGGTTCGATTCCTGTACGCTCAGCTGGAACTGCTGCTCTGGTATGTGAACCTCTGCTTTACAAAATGCAAGCTATTCCAGCATTAATATCAGCAACCCTACGTAGACAGACCAAATATTGAGCCCTAGGGACTGAAATAGTAATGCATGCATGTTTAAAATATCTTATTTGTGTTTGAGGACCTCTTCCACCACTCATACTGGTTGGACTAATTTGCACCTGTCAATCTGCTTTTCCCTCTGAAGTAAGCCAGAAGACGATGTGGAACAATCGATTTTCGTACCAAATAAATGTGGCAGCTTCCGGCTGCAGGATGGTGTCCTTTTCCACATGTACATCAGCTCATCCCCGTGTGGAGACGCTCGACTCAACTGTCCCTACGAGACCACGGCTACGTGTGAGAAGAACGCTCATTTACAGCCCACCATCATGTTGATCATTCATCTTAGGTTCTATCATAAAATAAAAAAAAAGTGAAAGTGCAGAATTGCCCAAGAGCACTTCGGCATTAATGGCAGAGGGAAAAGATACCCTCAGTCAAACTGGCTTTATCTTGTCTCTAATCCTTACCTGTTTCCTATATGTCAGATCTGAGCACCCAGCAGCTGGTGAGGAGGTTTCGCTGGCACCTCAGGATGAAGATAGACGGCGGTGAGGGGACACTGCCCGTCACCACACAGACAGCCAATCAGAAATGTGATGGTGTGTTGCTGGGTAAACCTCTGGTGACCATGTCCTGCACTGACAAAATGGCAAAGTATGTGTGACTGGAATAAGCATCCTTACAGCCCTGGATGAAGTATTTATGGCTTTAGGTGCCAGATGCTTACATTTTTCACACTTTTGAACATGGTGCTTCCTTGTTGTTTCCTCCACAGGTGGAGTACCCTGGGCCTGCAGGGGGCTCTTCTGTCCAATCTGGTGGATCCTGTCTACCTACACAGCCTGATAGTGGGGACATTGAGTCACACGGGTCACCTTGGTCGGGCCATGACACGAAGCCTTGCACACATGAAGCGCCTGCCCTTCCCGTACCGACACCAGCAGCTGCTGCTCGGGTGTACGAAGGTTTTCAGTGTCATTTTTTGCACTGTGTATTCCATGTTTCAGTGATCTCATCAATACATTCAGACAATTCCCAATTCCTGTTCAGCTCACTGGCTCTACCATAGCAGAGAACAAAGAACAAATACCAATGTGCCCACTAAATGAACTCTGTTTTGAGCGTGGACAACAGCTTGAATCCTCTCCCCCTCACCATGAATGTCATCTGCTCTTCAATGTCCATCCAGGCCTGAGCAGCAGCGACGTTCGGCCAGCAGGGAAATCACCAAACCTGACCGTGAACTGGAGCTTAGGGGACGGAGGCCTGGAGGAGATCAGCACCTCCACAGGAAAGAGGACAGACTCAGGGACGCCGTCACGGCTCTGCAGAAGATCGCTCTTCACTCGTTGGCAGAGGCTTCAGCGGCAGGTGTGTCATTCTTGCACTATAGGTTTGGAGAAAGAAGATTCTTTGTGCAATACCAATTTCTTGGTCATTTCTTGTCTTTTTCAGCTGAGCGGTCATGTGTCTGGTGCAAATGTTTCTACAAGGACTTACTCCGACTCCAAGATGGCTGCTGGTCGCTACCAAAGGGTGAAGCAGCAGTTTGCTGCTGCTCTGCAGGGAGGAGGCCTGGGAACCTGGCTTAGAAAACCACCAGAACTGAGTCACTTCCATGTCAGTGTGTGAATGAGTGATTGTGTGTGTGTGTGTGTGTAAGGGCAGACAGGTTGGTAGTGTCTGTGTTGCTGAAGATGGGTGATGTATGTTACTGTGAATATAGCTGTGTAAAGCACACAGTAGGGAGAGTGTGACTATGATTGTTCTTACAGGATGTGTTATAATTATATATTTACTGAAGTAAGTGATTAAAAAAAAACAGATCACGTCACTTTATCAATGTTCAGCAGAATGGGTCAGCTCAGTAGTAAACATTCATAGACATCTGTGGCGCATACTAGAGCTGGGACTAGTTATTGTTCTGCATATAACAAGTCAGTCTCAAGTCTTACCTCTAAATTCAAGTCATGTTTGAGTTTTGAGTCCCACACAAGTCAAAATGAGGTCTACGACAAATTTAATGCCAGGGTAATCATTTGTAAAGTCATTTTACACACACGTGGGCTGCTTTATTACTTTCCAGATGAGCGATATGATTTCATGAAAACACACTTTGATCTGACAGTAGAAATTGTGAGGGTCATAAGTCGGTAGCACCTCAAAGACTAATGGCAAATTTTTATTATTATTGTTATTTTTTCCGGTCTCAAGTCAGTGAAAGCCTGGCACCACTGATGCCTAACACATTATTCTAGTTCAAGAAAACACAACAGATGTGAGCAGCAATAGATATCCAAAGACACATTCTAGCTCTATCTATCTTCCTCTCTCGCACTCACACATCCCTGACAATTGGTTCCTGTTATTGATTTTTGAAAGAGAAATTTCACTGACTTACTCTTTGTATACTATTGATGTAACCGTTTGTGTAACTTGGTCATTTGTGTTCAATTATATCTTCTTATTTCCAATGTTTACACCCTCTTGTATTTTGACCCGTTGGCACAGCGCAACTGCACACTGCCACCCAGTGGTAGAAAGACAACTTGACCTGATGTAGAGACCAAGTTGGACTTGAGATCATTTTTCATCAATCCATCCGTTGTCGATACCCGTTTACTCTGTTTCCTGTTGAAGTGTGTCATCTTTTGTTGACAATATATTCTCCATGTTTCCTCTTCCACATTTCCTTTTATTTTTCAAAGATTTGTTTATATATTTACTTCTAGAATCAGGATAAGATATATCTACTGAAAGCCACCTGTGTTATTGCTATGTAAACTATAATTAGGTATACAGAACATATGTAGTCTATGTTAACCATGACTATTTTTATGATTCCAAATAAACTGACTTATTTGTGTTAGTTTGTGTTTCACAGCTTCTGTCCGACTGAAGCCCAAATTCCACGACTCGATATAATCGTGTACCTGAAAACTTTGCATTGATAACATCTACAAACAGCCATAAACCAGACAGATTGAAACCATTCAAACAGCACTAATGGTTTATTTTGATTTGTTTCTTGTGACACTCTATAATCTCAAAAACTGCTGTCAAGCTGATCCAACAGGTTTTTATCTTTTTTTTTTTTTTTTAATAACCAAGCTACAGTGTTTGTTGTACATCAACTACTTCGATCACAAAACACTGTTTAGACCAACACAGAGGAATCAGTACGACCGACATACTCAGTGATGATGTGAATAACAATGATCACCGTGTGTGAAATGTGACTGAAAGTTTGGTGTGAAGGTAAATTCTGAATGTGACGCAGAGGCTCACAGTCTGTACAAAACACACGAGTGCAGCGGAACTTGTTTTAAACGACAGTGGAAAGTTGAAGATCAATGTTCGCACACAACATAATTCTCCTTACAAATTCATTGTTTAAACCAGGGATGGCTTTTTGTACAGTTGTCACACAAATGTCATAAGAACGGGTGTACAGTGAAAGCACATCTTCTTAAAAACAACTTGTGGAAAGATTCAACATTGACATACCCACATTTTTGAGGTGAATAAACTAAATGCTGCTTTAATAAAGGTTAATGTGTTTCCTTATTGTCTTTACAATGAACTGTGTCAAGACCAAACAAGACAATGACAAAATGCTTGTTGCTGTAATAATATACTTATCAAAATGACTATCCAGGTGGTGGACCTGTTGAACGCCTTATTTCTAACGTTAGGAAATTTAACAAATACCTGGATCAGGCCCTCGATCCAGTACGATTGAATGGATTCCTCCCTGGGCCATGGTCCACCTTTCCACCAGGTTTTGTCAAAACTTTGAGTGAGTAATCCTGCTAAAGTAGACAGAAACAGCTGTGGGTAACACATAAGTTCTCCTTGAAAATGAACATGAACATGAACACAACTTTTCTAAGAGAGAATATTTTGCAGCATTTTTTACATGGGAGGATTAATTAATATGTATATAAAGAAAAATCATTCATTTGAACAATTCCAACAAGATACAAAGCCGAAGAGCAACTACATTAGCCATCCCTGGTTTAATGGATAAGACAGATTTAACTTTACTTTTATGCAAATGAAGAACCTCTGACAGATCATAAAGCAATAAAGAGAATTTACACAAATTACACAACAAATAAAATGTAGGATAATGTAATCAAGTTATGAAGGCTAATAAAATGTTGCAGCTGAAACACACCATACAGCCAAACAAGCTACTTTCTTTATAAATTACAATTCATATGATACAAATGTTAATGCTTTTTAACAAGAGTTGGTAACACTTTACTTTTGCACTTTCCACTGTCTGAATAGTCCATGTAGTTTGTTTACTAGTCAAACCTTAACATATCACAATGCAGCACAATGTTTTTGTTAATATGTAGTTATAAATACCTATTAACTACGCTAATACCCTGGGATTAGGCAACTGTAAAGTGTTACCAAACATAGATAGCCACTGTGGATTTTTTTTAATTAATTTTTGTACCCACACACCTCACTGTAATCAACTGAACACTTTTATTACAAAGTAGCCAAATGGATTGACTGAAAGAGAAACTTTATGACCTGTGCTTGTTTGTCAACGTGTGTCTGTTGGAACAAATGGGGCTCATTGAAAAAACACACACTCAGTACAACAGCGATACTACAGTGTCCCACTGTGGAGACAAGACAGTAACACTCCGACAATAAAAATGTTTTTAGTCAGCAGTTTGTATCACCAACAGACAGATACTTCTGATAATAGAGTGAAATTTCACACACACAAACACGCACACACTTGTATGAAGCTTTGGCTGACGTAGTATCTAGTGGCAGTGTTAAAGCAAGCAGGTTACAGCTATTGCATCACGGTGCTGTTGCTATTTCACTTGTTTTGAAGTACCATAACAGTTATGACACCGACACAATCCCTACAACATTTCAACATAAATGACTAAAGGGCACTAAGAAGAACTTTGTGTATAGTTCCAACAGCATGGCTGAGCATCACCGCTTTCTGTTCATGTCATCCCTTTTTTAATGAAGTCACATTTCATTGTATGATTAAGTTAACGAATCGCCACAGAATCGCCCTGAGAACAACACTTAGTACTTACTCCATATTTAAATGGCTCCTGTGTTTTATTGTTGGAGCTATTGGGCTGTTACATCTTAGCCAGAATATCTGTAAATTAATCCAAATCTCAACAACTCAACAAATACAAGCTTTCTGGGCTTTACTTACTTCATGTTAGCGCGTGAAAAAAGACCGACCATTTAAAATGCACTGTTCCTGTTATTTCTGTACGCCACCCTCTGGTTAATTGTGCTTTGATGTTAGAAGTCATTTACAAATTGGTAGTTGAGTATCAGTTTTCTTCCAAGCCCGCCCATCAACTCATTCAGTAAGGCTTGTCTCAGACCAAAGCCCACTGGGGTCTTGGGTGGCACTATGTAATGTCCTAAACGTCAACCCATCGAACAGTTTGCTTCTTGTCTACTAGAAACACAGTGGCTGGTTCACGGTTTTACAGAGACAGAAACACACAATCCAACCCTGACATTACATCACTAAAGATTTCCTAGGAGGTCACACTGAACAGGTACTCTACAAACGAGATAAATTTCAGAAGAGTTTCAGTTTTGTCTGTTGCCTTCAGGAGAAACTCGTATTTACAACACGAGAAAGTTAACATATCAGCGTTTTACGTGGAAATGGGTGTTACTGTGTTGTCTTTGCAGAAATGGTGAATTCACCTCATGCTTAAATAAAAGAAAAACTAACAAAGAATGAGGAGATATTTATGATTCATAATCTAGGAACTTGGAGCTTTCAGTGGATTTCCTCCAGTGATGTTGTGAATCAAACAACAGCGAGTTGTTTAAATGGATCTGCAAGGTAAAAAGCATTTGAAGGCACCAAAAGAAACGCTAGTGTATCCAGGAAAAATGTGAGAAGGGAGCAGCAGGACCAGCACAGAGAGAAAACCTTCATTTCATCAGCATGAGAGGAAGAGCATGACTGTGACCTGTGGGAGCACTTTTCAGTTTAAAGTGATAATCCTTAGTTTTTCCTCCATCTTTTGCTCTCATCATTGACATCTTCAAGGTTGATCATGATCTTAAAGGTAGCAGGGAATAATAATCATAATTGTCATATCAAATAGTGATAATTTGAATATACATATGAAATGTAAGTGTCTAAGTGAGATGATTGTCACTCATTGTCATTACATTGGATGTTCCTTGGAATGCCAGGTCTGATTCATGACGAAGTTTATACAGAGATGTGTGTGTGAAAGCTAAAAATGAGTTGAATAACTTTTGCAACAAAAACAAAAAGGAAAATTTGTGAAAAATATGAATTTAAAAAAAAAAGAAAATTTAAGCATTATCACTTTAACTAACAAAACAATGACATCCACACAGGAAACAAACTTTCACAACCAAAATCACAGACAGACACAAAGAGCCAGTGTGCAGTTTTACCACAGGATATCACCATCAAATCCTTCCGGCATATCTGTCAAACGTTGGGCCTGAGCAGACAAAGAGAACCAGCTACAGCCCAAATTCACCAGCATGAGCTGAATTTACCCATCATCCTATAACCAAGGAATTTTGTCCACAGGTGTTTTTTTAAAGCACCAACAAAAAGAAACAGTAATAGCTAAGGTTATTTAAAATGTGCATGTGTGATTCACATAAAGCCTCTCCCTCAGCAAATAACAGGAGAGCTTCAACTGAGATTTTGTATGATCATAAAAAACTTGCTCTGATAAGACGATGGCTGCTTCTGTAGGAAAATTCACGATGGAGCGCTAAAGTGATGAGCTCTGAACGCATCAAATTTGGAATATTTAGCTATGAGTCACATGAGTGTTGTTTGGGGCTTTTATTTCAATAAAGAACCTCCATGTCCTCTGTTCATAATCTGTGTCGTCTCTTTTTTTCTTTTCAGGAGCAAAAAAATATATGGTAGGCAAGCAGCCATAAAAAGAGGCAAATGTCCTTCAGCACATGGCACATGAGTGTCTTTGGTGGAATACGTGCATACAGTTGAATGCATGTACAAGTACGTACGCACACGCACACACACACACACACACACACACACGCCTACCTACTGGTCCTTACTCCAAGAATTCTGTGTGTATTTGTAGTGAGAGCATGGCAAATGAGATACGAGAGCAAGTTGTTTGCCTGTCCTGTCCCTCAGAGCAGGTGGGACAGTCAGTTTGTGCAGGGTACGGCTGATGGCGGGAGGAGAAGGAGAAGGAGATGCAGGTCATTTCTCCTGCAGCAGGGCTGGGATATTGATGTTCCAGCCAATGGCCTGTCGGTCAAAACCACAGGTGAACAGGTTGCAGGAGGTGTTGTCTTCACACCAGGCGGAGCAGCAGACCATTCTCCGGTGACCCTGAACCACAACAACAGTTAGGAATAAAAGGATTCAAAGGTATAAATAGGGCAATTAACCACTGATGGTAGCTGTCAAACAAGAAGCCAAGAGCAAATGTCCAGTGTAGTAGTAGTAGTTACACACTTAACCACACACAAATACAGAATCTGAAGATTTTATAACATTTAGTCAACTAAGGATGTTCATGGTCACAGATTAGATTGTCTTAAGACACCTTGGTTTCCTCCACTGACTGACCTGTCTGTTGGTTCGAGGGAGCCGAGCCAGTCGCACCCCTGACATGTCAAACAGTCGGACCTGCCGATTGTCGTGAGGAAGAGCAATAATTTTTTGGTTCACCGAGACGCTGATCCTGGACAGAGGAACAACAATTTAAACATTTCCATATTTATTGAGAAAAAACTAATTATTACCATAGCAGTCCACAATAAGTTGATAGACATCATTTTTATTGTTATCACTGTGGCAACCATATCAACAACACAAAAAATAATTCATGGTAAAAACAAAACGCCAACACACTGTCTTTGCATGCCACTGCTGACTGAAAATATGTGGAAATATAAATATGTACTGTCATTCCTTCTATTCCTGACTTTGTGTGTACTTTAAGGTGTACAGCTCTCAAACCTGTTCACAGCGGAGTCGGTGCGAATGGTTGCTATGGGTGACCTCATGTTCTTTAGGTCCCACACTTTGACAGTCCGATCATCGCTCCCAGACACCACGTTGTCTCCCACCGTGAACACAGCAGACGTCACCGTGCTGGAATGGAGAGGAAAACTCATTACTAGATAGATGACAGCCAGGAGCACTAAACTCAGAAGACCCTCATGTGACTGAGGAGTCAGATTAAGCTTATATGTGTGTCTTCTGACAATAATAGAACTACAAGACTCTCAGTTTTATGGGTCGTTTTTGTGTGTATGTATACAAGAATAGATGCACACAGATGTAGATTTGTTTTAGTTTTTTTGGTCATTTGTGTTGACCAAAAAAACCCCAATGCCTTTGCACCAAAGAAACATGATTGGATACTCTATTTAACATTTACTGCAATAATTTTAGTAAATGTACAATGTATTGTGAGTGTGTGTCTCAGACTGACTCTGTGTGGCCCTGGAATACATTGACAGAGTGAATTGACGGGTCTCTGAAGTCCCACAGTCTGAAGGTTGTGTCTCTGGATGAGGTGACCACCAGGCGCTGAGTGGGGTGTGTACAGCAGTGGGTCAGCTCCTGGTCGTGGCCTGAACACACAGACAGACACAATCAAGCATATCATATTTGACACACCTATTATCTCTCCTCCACACTTCATTTTGGCCATTTGTTTATCCCTCCATCCAAATTAAAACCTATATTATTTATTTAGTTTCTTTCTTTTGTCTTCATTTTCTCTTCATATCAATCTGAATCTGAACAATCCAGGAGTTCAGCAGGATCATAAAAATTGGGAACTGTAATATGAAAATATCTGACAGTCCCTGTGCCTTACCAGTCAGTGAATGGACGAGCTCAGATGTCTCCACGTCATACAGGTTGGCAGCTCGGTCCCATGAAGCCGTCACCACCTGCTTGCCCCCCACCAGCCAGTCAGCAGCAATAACCACGCCCTGATGGCTGCGCAAAGTCGTGGTCGCCATGCGGACTGAGGGGCAGTCGTTTGGACCCTCAGCCTCGCCGTCAGCCTCATCCTTGTCTGAGAACTCCACTTCATCGTCACAGGGTGTCTGCTGCTGTGAGGAAAAGAAGGGATGGAGGAAGAGTACAAGAAAGGTCAAACTAACAAATAAACACTCAGTGACAAAGTAACAAACACATATTTGATCATTTAAAGAACATTAGCGGTGATGATCTTGCTTACACTGATGTCAACTACAGGCTGCGGTGTTGGCAGCTGAACCATGTATCTCCAGATGTGGGCCGTCTGGTCTCCAGAGGCTGTGAAGGAATGTGGAATGAAGACAGGATATTTGAACCAAAAGCAGCACTGCAAACGTTACACCTCATTTTCTATGTCCATTTCAAATGTCAAAAACCAACGCCTGGTGCACGAGATATTTTGGGGGTACTTATGATCATGGGTTCAATCCTGGATCCATTCTATGATCAGTTCTACTTGGTTTTGCAGGTGTTGTTTAGTCTACTTTGGTGTAAGCTGTGCAGAGAGTTTTCCTAGGTATTATTGTAGCCATAGTGAATTAATGGTGCAGTTGCTGGCAGGAAGAATGCAGTGCAGATATTTCATGCTCTCATTTTGAATGATTACCTGTTAATGCCATCTGTTCAGTGGGGTGGAACTTGATGGAGTTGACTGCAGAGAAATACACAAAAGTGGGATAATTGTTGCTATTTTGGTTATTAACCCATAGTCTTCCATTTCACATCCATGTGGGAATCGTGAATTGACTTTGCAGGAAACCCAAATTCTCTGACGAGAGAACCTGGATTTCAAATCAGTCAAGAGTGGACATCTTGTAATGCTTAGCCACTGTACAAAATTTGTCTTTCAAAACAGTGTTTCTCACTTCAAATGGTTTGCCATGGTTTGAAAAAAAACCAACAACACCTCTTTTGGAGGCTTTTGAGCCAAAGACACACACACTCTTCTCTAGACACTGTATGAATTATTGTAACAAACTAAACAAAGAGATATGAATTTATATACCTGATCCTTGGTGGCCCAAATACTTGAGGAGACATTTCCCTGTCTCAATGCTCCACAGCATAGCCGTGTGGTCTGTTGAGACACATTATGAAAAAAATTAAAGACGGAACCTGTACGACTAAAAAAGTTTCTGCCCATTTTCTTCTCACAAATAATTTATGGTTTAACATCTGTTTTTAATGGTATAAAATCCTTTTGCAGAATGAAATATAAAGTAAAAAAGCAGACAAAATGTGAGAGAAAACAGAGATATCAGCAAATGAATTATAAAGAAAGACTAAGCTATAAAAAGAGTTATACTGTATGAAAGAAAAACATGCAGAATTGGAATCACAGAACAAAATAAAAAGTGAGGAGGTGAAAATGTACCTGCAGAGGCAGTCCCCAGCACCACAGGTTGTGTCCTGGTGACGCTGAGGTCCCAAATGCCATCCCTGTGACCAACATACTCCCTGACCAGTTGGCACACTGCTCTGGATGTGGTTGCTTTGAAACTGGACACAATCTGGCAAACACCAAAGCCACATTAATACAAATAGCCTCAAAATGAAGTGACAATACCGCACAGGGTTCCTACACATTTTCCTCCTTAGAACTGCTTCAAAGTGATTTTGTCTACACTTCATAAATATCAAAGGGATTTTTGTCGCTGAGGATAAGGATTGCATATTGTCAGATTTGCAGACCACTCTTTTTTATTTTTTTTCTAGTAATTTCTTTGTAGTAATTTCAATGCCTAAATTTTCATGAAAACAATAAACAATTCTAAGTTCCCCCCACTATTCTTTAACAATTTGACAAAATGTATCATGAAACAGGCCATATTAGCAAAAATGTATGTACACAGGTATAAATGCTGTGCAACATAATGTTCTTCTCGCACTCTAGAAAATGATTCAAGTTATGTTCCAGAGGAGTGTAGGAACCCTGGTCTGATCAAGGGAGGCAGCAGGGTCAGCAGAACTGAGGATCATTGAGGAGTTGGTCAGCAGGGTCCTTAAAAGTAGGCCAAGGCTAAGAAGCTTTGGTTCACGCTGGCATTATTCATATCAGAACTGGGTTCAAGAGTATTTACCACACAAGTTCTTACTCCTAGCCTCTTTTTCGGTGCCTTTTATTGTGTTGTTCCCCAACACAAAAGGCAATGCATTCACGACTGCAGCTTATCATTTCTGCAACTTTTTGGACAATGTACAGCATGATTTATCTCATTGTTGAAGACCAGACCACACTGTGATCCAAGTTCAACCAATGCTAAAGTTACTGGCAACCACTTTTAACCCAGATCTGGTATTAACACAAATGCAGATAAATTTAGTATCAGCAGGGAATACTGTATTTATCAAACAAGGATTACTATAAATGCAAAACTGTAAAAAAGAAAAAAAAGTAGACCGGGAATAAAGAATAATGGGTTATCGTGAGACTGAAAATAAACAGTAATCGTTATCAGACAACAGTCCATCAGGTCAATGTGTTTACATTAAAGATAGGGATGATACAAACTGGACTCTTGGTTCGCTTTGGACACAGACCACTAAACAAATTCCAACTGAAAGGAAGCAGGACAGCATTAAAACCATCATACAGAAGAATAAACCTTAGTTTATATATATATAGACACACACACATATATATATATAAATAAAACAAAGCCTATAATTTCATAAAACATTTTAATCTGTTTAAAAAAAATCACATTGTAGGCAATAGTATCAATACTGAATGTATGATTAAAGCTACGAATGAAAAGCATGTTGGGAACCATGTATTCCTGATGATTAGCAAGCAGCATGGTCAGCAGCTCTAAATTATACTGGATGAAAATGATTGAGTTTCTTATGTCTCTGACTGTTACATGATTACATGAATGCAACACAGCTTAGTGATTCATTTGATATACATTTTGTCATAGTAATATGACATCATCTTGAGGCGCTGAGTTATAAGAGTTAATTTTAAGATTAACGCAAACTTTACCCTTTGTTGATGTAGCTTTACTGAGAATAGGAAGGAATCCAGAATTTGTTTTAATGCAAAATGTTACATTATACAAGTAAGCAATCTGGTTTACAGAAATGTAAAAACCACTGCAAAGTAAGTTTTAAGAGCTGGCTCAGGAGTGACTCTAATGCAGCCAGCAGTTAATGGTCTACAGTGCATAGTTTTGGTGTGCAGTCTGTCATTGCCACATTTTTTAAGAAGGATTTAATGCTTAAGACTTTACCATATTTGTCCTGAGTGGATATAACATAACTTTGCACATCAAATTGAGTTTATTGGTTATGGGGAGCACTGTTCAGCACATGAAAACAGCTATAATCCGGGCTGCAAATACACACATATGAGTCAGCTCATTTGTGTTCCAAGGTGCAGCTGCAGAGAGAGAGACCTTCTGTTTAGTCAGGTGCTTTTCCTTGTTGTTGTCTTCTCTCTGCATCTTTCTATCTCTCCATTCTCTGATTTTCTCCATCTGTCTCTCATGTGTTTGCAGAGAAAATTAGCAGGAACTGAGTGCGCATTCATCGGCCCTGTGCAGATTAACCACAGCAAAGATATAATCCTGCTGCAGGTAGAGAACACATGCCCCGTTGGTAAGAGCAAAAGAAATACTGAGAGGCGGTGCCATGTCGCATACATTCAATTGACAGAGTTTGCTCAATGTTATCAAGTGCTTGAATGTCTGCAAATGAATCAAAATCATCTCCCATGAGTGCAATTGAAGTAAAAAAAAAATCAAATTTGATGTGACCACACTTTTCAACAGACCACACACTCTGCAATAATGGAGCAATGCTGGTCTAATGCAGCAAACAAATGCTCTTCAGCCTTGATTCTACTTTCAAGGTACAAAAAGCATTTCAGGTGAGTGTGAATGTTAAAGATGGCTCCACAGTGTGCCATTATGCAAATGCTGTCAAATGTAGCTTAAGTAAAAACCAAGAGGCAGCAACTGAAAAAGTCTGTTAGTGAGATAAGAAATTAATGTTTTATCTCATAAAGAAATTAAACTGAAACTCCTACATTTGAATGACCAAGTCCCTTGGGGAGGGATTGTCGATCCCCTGGTTGGGCTGTTCATGCATATTGGCACACAGGAGGGGGAAGGAAGGGGGGGGGAATCAACAAGTTACCCATGAGTCTCCACCCCACAACTCCCAACTGGTTACGCTGAAGTTTCTGGATCCACCTACTCTGGCATGGCAAGAATTTGAACGTGGCTAAGAGCAAAAAGGTAAAAAGGACAGCAATTCTTTTCTTAACATTCAAATGTTACATTACATGAAACTGGAGGGCAAGAGAATAAATTGTAAATTATCAAATGCAAACTTACCAATGCAACCTTCACATTTTGTGTTCTACCTTCCTTGATACAATAGACCACTTTTCATGTCAAGATTAAAAAAAAACACTGAAATTTCAGCAATTCTTTGGTAACAACAGAGCATCTTTTTGGAACTGAACATAGACCTAGAATTTTTACCTTGACGAAATCTTTGTAAGCTTATCTAAATTGTATGTAAACCAACTAATAAAATCAAAAAACTATATTTACCTTGCTGGTAGAAGCCTTGTAGGTTGTCTTTAGTTTTTGGGAGAGTTGGCTTGTGCTATGACTTGCTGTCAATTAATGATAAAAGACACAAACGTTGACACAATAACTCACGAGGCAGCAACAAAAAAAAATCTCAATTTGGGGGAAATGAGCCAAAGTCATTTCTATACACATTCCGCTTAAAACACTTCAATCAAGACATGAGATAAATAAAATATTACAGAATCTCACCTTTTGTTTTCAGAGCTCCTTTGGCCAAATCTGCTCCTTCAAAAGTCTGTCCCTCTCCAGCCAAGCGATCATTCAGTGTTTCAATTTCCCTGCGTACTGAGAGTCAAACAGGTTGTGAGCTGAAGACTTTCCACCAAATGCGTCCATAAACATGTCCACTTGATAACTTAAGACAGAACTTGATCAGGGCAATAACTGTCTGTATGCTGTGTGTGTATGCTTGTAGCTTTGTAGCTGCGGATTTCAGGTATATAAATTCCTATGGTAAACCAGAGTCAGTGTGTTGTTGTGGGCAGACTCACATTCCAGATTTTCTATGTAGAGGTTCTCAAACTCCCTCTCAATCTGGCTGAACAGGTCCAGCAGATTGCTTCTTAAAGACAGGGGCAGTTTGGAGTCCTGCAGTGGGAGAAGGAAACACATAAATGAGTTAATTGTTGGGGAGAGGGATGTTATGGTGTAATACATATGAGGAGTCCCAGGAGGTTGGAATTGGTCAGGTGGCTTCTAAGGGTGTGGTAAAATGTTTTGTTGTTCCTAAAGACTAAAGACTTTAGTGCAAACAAATGGGATTCAGCAGACACAGTTGCCTCCATGTATCCAGACAGGCTTGTCATCACAAACAGGCTAACATTAGCTAGCTCTTCATTTCACTCGATATAGTATATCATCCAATACTGTAAATAAAACACTAAATGTGTAATTTTCATCACACCTACTTTCACAAATTTAGCTTCATTAATATCATCCTGCAATGTAGAATCCACAAAGGAAGAACACAATGAACAAAACTCTAATGCATCCAAAACCACCACAGGCCAACAGTGCCTTCTACTGTAATCTTGCTTCAAATGGTGCCAAGGTTATCCGCATGAAAGGAACAACTTCAAAATGCTCTAGCACAAATAAAAGGTGGCGCAGGCTGGCACGTATACAGGAAGGCACTGAGAACAAAACTGCTTATTCCTCGAAAAGAAATAAAAGCAATATATACAAACGATAACAACAATAAGCTGCTGGGGATTGTAATGTTCTTATATAAGAAATGGCAAACAAGCCCATACCTACTTAATCAATCTTTGCTTGTTTAATATTGCAAATTTCAAATCTAGGTGTTTGACCATTTAATGAAAACATAATAGTATTGATTCCCAAAAAAGCAGAAAATGGCAAAATCTAGATTTAAATAAACCCCACAGAATCTAAAACAGAATGTATGGAAAATAAAGAAATGTAGAAGTAAGTTGTGGAATCCAGATGCCATGGATTTGGAGGCCTGCCCATTTAATAATAATGCTTACAAGAAATCATCACCAGTACAGGAAACACAGCAGATGGAACGCTCACACTGGAGAATAAAATGCTTGTGGAAGGAAATAAAATGAAACACCTTCTTCAGCATAAAAGAAAAGTAACAATAAAAGGAAAGAATCAATAAAAAACAGATATGCAGCACTGGAGGAGTGTTGGCACCCACCTGACTGCCTGCCTACGCATGGCTCACTTAATCTCTGCTCTCTGGGTTTAAAGAGGCTTTGTAATAGTGCGATTAAAAAGCAAATATTCACTTTGTCATTTGTCAAATCATAGTATCTAAACCCCACTTATAATATATTTCTCATTTGTTCAGCTCTTTACATTTGTGCGACACAATATTTAAAACAGGGAGCACAAGAACCTATTACTTCAAGATGAAGGCTTTGTCAAAGTTTTCATGTCCTCACTGTACATGTTTTCTTTGTCTATGATCTGCTTTATACGCTTGGCCCCGGAATAGCTGCTCACTGATGTATTTCCTGAAGAAATCGGTGAAGTGTGATATTGGGCTGATGTTGGAAGCAGATTGGTTTATGCTACAGTGAACACTGGATAACTGCAGTGAAAGGACTGACTGAAAGGCTTGATGGAAAGTGCATGATGACGTATGTAGTACAAAGTCTTACACTGATATATGTTTAAAAAACTATACCAGAATACAGACAAGTCTATTAACTCTAAAAACATTTTGCTTACAAAAAACCCCAAAATGTCAGAATGATAGGTTAGTAAAATTTGCAATAAAACATAATATACTTTTTATTTTGTTTTCATCACAAGGAACCCTATCGCAGCTGTGAACAAATCCTACATGAATGTCAAATGCCAAAGACACAAAGTACTGGGGCAACAACAGTCAACATACACTGTAGGAATAAATACTGCAAATATGAAAATAAGAGCAGGATTCTTATTGTCGCTATCAGCTCCTGCCATCATCTCCACTGGAACAAAATTTCAGATTGTCCACCACCTCACAATAAACAGTCAGCTCTACTAAAACCTTCACAAAGCCAGTACTTTTCTACTAAAACTACATCTAAAAACTATTTGTTGTGTTACGCTACTGTCTGAATCACAGAGTGCTACACATCTGAGACTTACCTCCATTCTCATGTAGGTCTCCAGATTATCAGAGGACTATGACCAAAAGACCAAAGTGAAAAGACAGTCATGAGGAAGGGATTAAACTGCTGGTTGGTTGGTTGATTGGTTAGTTAGAAAACGTCTAAGTGGAAACTAGAACAGCGCTGCAGGGTAAAACTTTCTCCAGGACTGGACAATAACACGTCTTCAGTCGACTTGTGTCACTGCTTTATTTTACGAATTTGACGAATCAAATTTCATAGTGAGTAATTTTAAATTATTTCTAACTTTGTCCGTATTGGGGTATCAGGTTGGTTTGGATCTTGAATTACCGCTGAAATAGGTTGCTTCGATCACTCTTGGTGTTTGATCTCGGCCACCTCTGGTGATCCAAACATGTGGTCTAATACCACTTAGGTTGCTAGGTTAGTGTCAGTGTTAGCGTTTTGAAAGAAAACCCTTTTTTTTAAAAAAATGTTGTCAGCATTTATCAGTTATTTCATGTGTTATAATATTTTCAAAAATCTGGGGGGGAAAAGAGAGCTGATTTGGCCTCGTACCAGCCAGAGCTCTGCTCTCTATATGGAGAAATCTAAGAAACCCATATCTGTTTGTCACTAAACTGACGGTATTCACTCACCTTTGCACCACAAAAAAGCTATCACAACACAACTTTATAACTGTGACTGATGTAATTAAAATATTATAAATGCAGCTCTAACATTTGTCGGTCAGGTCTGAAGCCGATGGTCTATTTATTCATTTCTTTCATAACAAACCCCACTGGTCTTACCAAATTGGCTTAAGCTTACAAACAGACTGCTTATTAGTGCCAAGAGCAACAGAGCAGTTAACTGGGTCCAATGAAGCCATTACAAATTCACCTTTACACATTAACAGTGCATTATGCCTGTTTTCTGTCATCATTGAAATGTCCAAGTAATAACCTAAGTGAGCAAGTCCTAACCTGCCCCTCCAGCATGTCTCTCTGCAGGCCGGAGCGGTCCTGTTCAGTGCTGTTGGTCCTGCGGATTGACAGGCTATGGGATTTTCTCTTCTGCTTTGCCTGGCGGGCAGCAGCACTGCTCCCACTCTCCACCGGCATCTCTCCTTCCAAACTTTGTCTAACCTGGTATCTGAAATGGTAAAGTCAAAAGAAAGAAGGCAAACCGTGAACAAAGAATTGTAACATTAAATCCAAATCGTCTGAGGAGGGAAAGTTGGATTCATTCCATTCACTCAGTCAATAACTACAGCCAGTAGAAAACATAAGATGACTGCAGTTGCACTTGGCAGTGGTTGCATTTGGCAGATCCCAAGTGTGACTGTGTGAAATGACAAATGAATGAGTGTGAAGCAGAGTGTGGCCGAGAAGGAGCATTAAACCCTGACTAGAAATGTTACAGTAAAACATAAAAAAATATTGGGAGAGAAGTGAACATGTCAGATGCACACTGGGTGTGAACCTCTATAGTCGGGTATTTCAGAAACAGTTCCTGTAGTTTTGTCATATTCCTTCCTCGTTAAAAGTCTTTCACAATTCTTGATATATAATGTCTAGCAAACTCCCACAGTACTGCTCGGTCATTCATAAAAATTATTTGTAACAGGTTATAATGACCAATCCCCAGTTGTAACAGCACATAAAATTGGTATATTTGTACACTCCAAAAACGTTATATGTTGTTAAGATGAATGTCAGGGTTTCAGGAGGGTTTACAACACAATACTGACACAAACTATGACCACAGCTGTTTTAAGACGGCGTGTTTGCCCTTGAACAGACACGACATCAGAAACGCGAATATAAAGCACGGCTAACCAGACATCAACCAAGACATTATTATTACCGTCATTATTATTGTCATTACTTCATGCCTCTGTTCCTGTTGGATTAAAATTACAATTATTTGCCTTGTTAGCTGACAGCAGTTGGTCTTGCTGGCTGTCACTGACGTGACCCGAGGATGTAAGGGCAATGGGAGGCTACCGTGTGCGTTATGTTGAGGGAAACACCGAAGTTGCGCAGAAAATAAGGAATGAATACATTTCCCTGGTGGAAAATGAAGGTTAACGTGAACAACATAACATAATTATCTTTATTTCAGCATGAGCTAAACATAGCTATTTTAGATAGCTGCCAGTACCAGACATGCTAATAGGCTAGCGACAACATAGCCCGACAACAATGCCGTCCAACTTACCAGAAAGTTTAGAATTACAATCTTTTATTCCGGCGTAGAATGTGAAATATTTCCTTATCGATCATTTCCTACAATGTGTGCCAAAGCTGTGCTGGTTTGAAAAAGAATCCGTGCTGACATTTGATGAGCTCCGCTATACGAGCAAAGATAACGAAGACATTTCCGGCTTCAGTGTTTCCAGAATAAAAGTCTATTGTCAAAACATATCTAAAGTGATAAACAACAATGGGATGATTTCCTAATATTTAACGACATATCGTTTTAATAAACACAAGCAAATTCTGGAAACTTATCAAGCTACACGCGCACTGGGTATTAACTACTTTTATTGCCTACTCCGCAAGATCAGAACTATTTTAAAAAGAGGAATTATTTAAAATAGGTGCTCCTTAGTGAGTCGAATGACAGATTAACGATGTATCATAATGTGCAGGTGGAAGTTGAGTATACAGCGTCTGTTTTGCGTTAAAAAAGAAAAATCACAACAAACCTAATACCACTTGTTAGTATGAGGATATGTCAACGTAAATCATTGAACATATTTGATAAAATCTTAAGTTGTTCCGATTCCATTATCTTTTCCAAAATAAAAGCACCGCATGTACAGGAACTTTGCATTACATTACGAACACAGAAGGTGGCCATGTTTTAAACTGTTATTCGGCATAGGGCAGTATGCGGGGAAACAGATTCAGGAAAAAAAATCATTCCTTACGACTCATTTATATACAGGAGACCAGTGTCCTACTTACCTGTACTTCAGGTGGACATTATTAACCAGGAGGCCTTGTATGCCAACATACAGTATGATTGCTGACGATTTCTCACCAAACAGTAGCCATTATGATGAAATCTAAAACCTTAACCCTAACCTCGACTTAATTTTGTTCCAAGTGCTTCGTGGTTGCATTAAAACATAAAACCTCCATCTGCTACTGTACTACTAATTCGATCATTTTCTTCAAGGATTTGTGAGACTGAGTTTCTACTATTCCTGAATACATTTCGAATGACAACACTGTACTTAATATTCACAAACTAATAAAACACACTTAAAAATTCAGTACATTTAGAGCAAGCACGTTTAGTGACCAAGTAAGTGTAATACTCATTGGCATGTGGTTATTTTCAATTAAAAAAAAACATGACAAAGAGTAGATCATGTATATTTATTTCACTCCCTTATTGCAACTATTTTGCAACAGTAACTGTAAAGGAAGCATCTTCATAACAAAACCCAAGATTATCTGATAGACACACATACACATGCTGCAGGGCAATGAATGATATGGAAAAGTTGTAAAAGGTTTTGCATTGGAATAGATTAATTGGGGAAACTAACAAAAATTAGACTTACCATTATACATCTGTTTAATGTGTCGCTGCCTTTCCATATAGAACAAAGTTTTACTCCAACTTTATTTTTGTGAAAAAGCTTGATAGGTGACAAAACTAAGCATAAATTTGAGTTATTTAAATGGACCAGCACACTTCCACAGCAGATTTACTGTGTCCTATGCTACTGCCATCCAGTCCAATGTGTCAAAGATATTTCATTTTGATGTGGGAGAGGCCAGTGCTGAATGGGTTCAGCCACACAGAAGACTCCTCAACATAAGTGTTCAGTTCCAACAGTCCAGGCTGTTTTTGTTTTATCTGCGATCGGTGGTGCCAGACTTCCTCTTCCCAGACAGGAGATGTTTGGGTTTGAGGTCGAACACGTGCCTGTCAGACTCTCCCTTCCTGCCTTGGCGGTTCATGCCTTTCTGGGACTTCTTCATCATCTTCTTTGTCTTCTTCGCCATCTGAGAAACAAAGGGAAACAGACGATACTTTAATAGCAAAAAATAAGTAACTTGGGATTTATTTCATGCATCTTTTCTTGTTCGTTAATCTATACTGCCTCCATATGTCATACCGAGGAGTTAAAATGCAGAAGGGCACTGAATAAACAAGTATTTTACACAAATTTTTCTATATCACAAATTAATGTCATCACATTACAAAACTTTGTAAACATGACAGACCTATTTTACAATTCATCGCCTGTTTTTGTTAGTATAAGTAGAAACTAAGTACTCTTGGTTTTGGGTACAAAAATTAGCCAACTGCCAGATTAATCATTCATTCATTCACTCACTCAGACGATACATTGTCTACTAAACTTCTCAAAAGTGGATATTTGCACATCCCTGAATATAACCAATCCACATTGCCTTTCCCTGAACATCTGTCTTCAGACAATAAAGGACAAAGCCAGCCATCAAAGTGCAGCATAATAAGAATAAAGACTGGGTTACATACCTTAGCGTCACGTAAACCAGATTGGTCTCTCGGTGGACGGGAGGCACTCTGGCTGCGGGTTTTGGAGGTTGGGGGTGCTGAAGTTTCGCGCTTACGTTTCCTAGCAACACTGCGAGACCGTCGGGCCTGCTGTGCATAATGGCTCTGGAAGTAAAGCAGCAGAACAAGTTATGAATTTGAATTCTCTATAAGAAGAAAAGATACAAGTGTTCATTTGTACAGTATTGCTTTCACTTGCAGTAGAAGAGCAATAACAAGATATGTCTACAGTATTATTTAGTGAAACTAAGTCACTTTGTTTATATGCAAACTATGTGCTACTTAGTGATGTGTTGGATAAGCGGGCTATGGGAGTGCCTGCAAAGTAAGGACATGCGTCAGGATATTTGGGTGATATAAATGATTACAGATCTGAGTATTTCAGTTTGCAATCACATAATCAAAGTCTGTTACTCGTATACATAAACATCCACAAATTTATTTTCAATGTAATTTCTTTGTTTATGTGACATTTAAAAAAGTGATGGTGTAGTAGTCCGTGATCTCTGAAGTTCTATTGTATATTAAAGAGTAGGTCCATATTAAAACTATAGTAGAAAACCCCACCGCCTGATGTGATTAAGGATGAACTTACATCGTCCTTATCATTCATATCCAGACCCAGACCACCCATCTCCTTCTCCAGTGTCTTTCTTTCAACCTGTAAATATTAAAACACACCAACAGATCAGCCACCAGTTCTCTGCACTGTCTACAAATCACATCGTCATTAGATTAAAAATCAAACTTTTGCATTCTTGTTGGAGAAAAGCAAGACTTTTGACCAAATACGCTCTTACCTTGGTGGCAGTCCTCGGCATCCGAGGCCCATGAATGTCCTTCTCTTTGGATTCAGCTACCATGAGCTGCTTCTTCTCGCGGATCTGTTTGGCCATCATGCGGATCTCCTGCATCTCTTCATCTTCGCTCTCTTCATCCGAGTGGTACTCCCCGGCCCGCTCCTTAAGCTCCTCCTCCTTCTCCAAATCCTCTAGTTTCTGTTATGAGGAGATAAAATGAGATTGCCTTAAAAAAACAAAAAACAAAGCCAAAACAAAGCCACAGCTTACTCTTTGTTGCACTCTTTGATGACATAGTCTATATTTGCCACTATTGATAACAATCAGACACCTTTATCAATTAGTTTCAGTGCGGCTGTATGAAATCTGGCAGATGTGAACGAACAGCTAACCCAACCTATAATATTTGGTTACAACATTGGTTTGAATTTTCTTGCAATTACAATCTATTAGCAGGAAATCTCGACTCAACATAACCCAGCATGAGACTCACCTTCATGATATCAGGATCAATGTAATCTGCAATGTTGTGTCCCTCCCAGACCTCAGGGATCTTATCATGCTTCTCATCTTCGTTCATAAGATCCCAGTATTCTAAAAAAAAAGTGACAAGCACAAACATCAGGATTTAATCTCTGTAGACACACAATGGCAGCCTGAAGGTGGAAACAAATACAGTTTCTTACTCTGTAAGTCAAGAATGTAGTCGTCTCCAAGCTCCATTTCCAAATCTCTCTCCTGGAAATTTAAGAAAAGTCTCCATCATACATCAAATCATAAAGCAGTTAAATGTGTCATGTCTATGTCATCGAGACATGACTAACTTAGACGCAGCTTTCTCTAAATATATGTTATTCTGTTAGGTGAGTTTTTTGTTTGTTTGCCTTTTTACAACCGACGTACCGATTTGCGTTTTGGTGCGTCCACTTCCATTGCTCTCTTGCGAATCATGGCTCCCTCTGGGATGAATGGAGGTCTTTCCTGATGTTGACGGACAAAATAAAACAATATCAAACATCTGTTGAGTTAAAATACAAACAAAGGAGAAGCTTTGCTATTCTCATGTGCATCACTGAGTAATTTATATCTGTGTGTTGGATTAAATTCTGGACTTCTGACAATCTCTCAGTAGCAAAACTTTGCCATTTGCATATCTAGCAGGGAACTTCTTTAACTTTGCTTTACCTTGTCATCTCTCTTGGCTGGCATGGCCAAGTGCAGTCGATTCAGAACATCGTTGACCTTTTTGCCCTTCATCTTGGTGTCAACACGATGGGCGAGGAGCCGGTCACAAGCCTGGGACATACAGGAGCAACAATTATGTGAGATTTAAAATAAAACTATACACAATACTACAACATAATAACTAACAAAAATAACTGTTTTTGCACACGATTGGTTTTGTTGGAGCTATTACAACCTTACCTCTGTTTTAACTTGCATGACTCCCTCCTCAGTCAAAGTGCTGGTCTCAATGACAGGGATATCCTCAGCAATGAGGTCTGCAAAGATTTTCTGACAATAATGACAGCACTTAAAGACACTTGCCCATCACTTGAAGCTCAACAACACAGTGACCACTGCATACAAAACTTGAGGATTTAACCACAACTCAATAAACATGTCTGGTTCTAATTGATACAATTCAGTTTTGCTATCTAAAATTGTAAAGAATTGAATGGCAAAGCTGTTATATACTCTTGTTAACATTTAATGCTCTAAGCAGTCTCATGTATATATCTTTACAGTTGGTAAAATGTGTAAGGATTAACAGTGAACTTGTGTCAAATACCTGGTTCTCCTCAGACAGCTCACTGATCTTCCTCACGTCACATTTGTTGGCAACCATGATCAGAGGCTGCAAACAACAGATGCCAGTATTACTTTAGTTAGGACTGTAACGATTCCATCTATTGTGTTGATGCATCGAACAAGTGACTAACAGGGTACATCTGTCTTAATACCCATCCTTACTGTTAATAAATGCTTTGAACTCTGACCTTGTTGGCGAAAAGAGGTCGAATATTGTTGAAGAGCTCCAGTTGTTCTTGCAGGGTGTTACCACACTGCTCTGACACGTCCATGACGTAAAGGACTGCTGCGCGCAGGTGAGCCAATGCTGTGATAGCCTGCATCTCAATGGTGTTCCTCTCCTCCAGTGGGTGGTCCAGGATACCAGGGGTGTCCACCACCTAGACAAGCCCAGACACACACACAATGAAGGTGAAAGTACTCGGTGAAGTAGTAAATCTTTGTAAAGACAGCTCAGGATTTTAAATAGTTCTGTGAAATGCAACATTAAGAGTCACATATTTCACAAAACCTTTTACAATACTTAGCCTATACTAGCCAGAGCCTATAGATATGGCGGCATTATATTACCTGCCAGCGCAGATATCTGTAGTCCATGTGACCCACAAACAGAGACTTGGTTGTGAAAGCATATGGTTGGACGTCAACATCAGCTCTGGTGACCTGAGAAGAAAAAGAAAAAAAAAAAAACTTACACCATAGTTACTGTATTTTACAAAATGTGTCAACAGGATACAGACAGGTTTTAAAGTTAAATCATAAACATACAGCCCACATTGTTATAACCTGTCTTGAAATTTTGGCACAGACCAATGACCAATGAGAAATGCTTATAAATATTACAGTTCCGTCAAGTTACATACGCAGTCATTTCTTATCAGGATCCTAATTTGCAGTTACCCATCAGTGTATAAAATCTGACACATAGCAGAACTGTCCAGCACACAAAAGAATTGTTTACCTTGTTGATGAAACTGGACTTGCCAACATTGGGGTAACCACACAGAAGCAGGGTCCTTGTGTTAGGGTCAATGGTTGGTAAACGGGACAAATGCTGACGCACTGTTGAAGGAAGATGACATGTAGCCTCAAAGACAAGTAAATACATCAAAACTGCAGTGTGAGTGCAAGCAGATTTAAGTCAGTGAATGATTAAGTGACCAAATTAAAGGCTGCTAACACTTTGTTTTCAGTCTGCTTTTCAAACAGCCTTTCGTCCATGCAGCACAAAATCTATTCATTACCTTGTTCCAGATACTCTAAGCTGGATTTCTGCCTTTTCAGGATGGTGCACATACGACCAAGGGCCGCCCTCTTCAGCTGTTTACAGCGGTACAGAGAATCTCCATACTTCATGAGCCGGACATAGTCTTTGGCAACACTGGAGCAAACAGAGAGAGAAAATGATTTTAAAAAGAGAAAGGTCCAGTAGATATCTATGGTCAGTGTGTGTTGTGTGGTAGAGTTATTTGATATACTCTCGTAATTGTTCTTTAACTTTTAGTCAACATTCCTCATCAATCTGCATTTTTACAATTTACAACTGTGAATTTATATTACGCACAACACCCAGAAAATACAAGACAAACTTACTTATCAATCAGATTCTTGGCAATGTTTATCTGCCCCAAGGCCAACTTGTAATGGTCCTTGTCATATAGCACATTCATCAAATCAGCATAAAATGGATGAATATCCTGTGGAAAACAAGACATCACTGAGATTAGCAAAGAAAACACAAGTCATCTTTCAAAGGGTTCAAACCAATGCTGACCCGAAAATGCATTTATATCGTACAAGATTTCATCAAACTTCAATGTCTTAAGAAACAAAGTTATACACGTAGTTGATCTGTTACTCTGCATCTTCTTGAAGTCTTGAAGTCTCTTTACTTACGTCCAGCTTGGGGAAGTCTGTGAGGATCTGTGTGAGACGGTCATGGTAGTTCTGCTGCGTGAATTTGACTTTCCGCATGTAGAAGTGTCGGATTCGGTGGATCTGGTAATGTTTGTGTATCACTGTGGGTGTCTTCCTTTGTGTTTTGGATAAAGTGATGTCGATGAAATCCTGGGAGAAGGGAAGCAGTAACAGATTACGACCTACGACAAGCAAGTGTGGTTATACCATAGACACCTTAGAGCCAAAGCCACTAAAATTCCATCTTACAAGCTTTTATTTGTTTCTTTCCACTTTCCAAAACAACTGGAATTCTTCTTGGTATAAAGATGTGAAATATGTTGATACTCAACAACATTTGTGGCGAAAGAAATTTCCTCCAAACTATCAAATTTATGCTGCCTGATCTGTAAAACTAAATTCCAAATATAAAAGGTGATGACACAGTCCCTACTTACACCATAAGCTAGCACTCTTCAGACAGAGGTTGATACAAGTCACAAGTCTCAGAATCAGATGACAAGAACAAATTTTAATGTAGTTTAAACACTGCCATAATGACTGTAGGGCGGTTTAATCATAATAAGATAAGTAATTTACAACAATCTGAAAAAAAACAGGCAGGACTTGAGCTTTTCTGTACCAACCAAAATTATGATCTGAATGTACACAATTCTGTATTACACAGAATAATTGAGTCCTATTGGACTTTTACTCAAACACGAGCAAATGTTAAACTCTGAAATGTGGTTTCGCGATGGAAATTATTTTAATTATAGTTAGGTAAGGTGTTCCGTACTGTAGTTCTGGTTATTGTGGGATGTTTGTTGATACATAATTTAACTTCAAGTACTATTTTAACATTTCTATGCCATAACATGCCATTTTCCTTACTTAGCCATGCTTACATTAAACGAATCTCAAGTGCACTGATTTGCCAACCGGCGTTCACAAACATGTACAGTAGAATATAGTTAAATTATCCTCACATCTCGGGAAATGTTAACTCTAACGTGAAGGGCCAAAGTCAATTCTGACACCTGATATTTGATGTATGACATTTATGCAATGTTGTCGTTACAAGAACACACTTCTGTCGATGAATGTGTCTAAAACTGGCACCATTTCTAACCGAGTGTGGTAGGTGACATTTTTTAACTTTACTCAATTATGGAAGCAGTTATTTACGGACAAAACACACCGCCGTTTCTTCTCTAACTCAACGTGGGGGATTCCTTTCAAATTTAACAACGCGACACTTTATATACAGAAAATCAAGCTTTAAGTGAAAAATGATGAATGTCAACCATCTGCTGTCCCTTTACTCTGGCACAACACGTGTTTTCCTCAACAGCACGTTTCACCGTCTTTTTCCTCAATGTTCATACGTCGCGAAAACATGGGTCGCGTGGAAAAACAACAAATTATCTTAACAAAAGTTAAAAATTAGAAAAAAACTCACCTTTGAGGTGGGAACCACCATAATTTTCTTGAAATTATAGAGTGCCATTTTGTCAGGACACGTTTCTGTCCGCAGACACTACGGGGAAAGGAACGCTTTCTGCACCGGAAGAGCCGGAAAAGAAAAACGGTTAGTTTTATGTACATCGCCCCCTAGCGTCCGAATATAGACATAGTGTAAATTAGATAGTGAATGAATTGGTTGTCACCAGCGTAAGGCAAACAGGTCAGTGTTATTCGAAGTGCTTATGTAAGCCATCAATAATTCAATTAATAGTTTTAATTTCTTTAACATCCTCTTTATTCTGGATGTGTTTGGTATTGCTTTTTTCAACATACTATCAACTCTATATCTATACCAGCGAAAGTAAGATGAGTGATGTATAATATTTTAGATTTTTTTTATTTTATAAGTATAAGTTTTAATCTATACTTTTAT
>OMNV01005393.1:1715-12216 GCA_900303265.1 Brotula barbata | reverse complement strand
GGACGATCGAGTGTTTGTGTGTGTGTGTGTGTGTGTGTGTGAGTGAGTGAATAACAACTTAAATGGAAACTCGCAGAATACTGAGCGGAGCGTGAAGTGCTCAAGTCAAGAGCGCAAACTTCCAAGATAATTCAAAACATGCACATCGCCAATTATAGTCCACAGAGGTAAAGGAGTGGGGTAAAAAGGGAAGAATGAAACAAATATCTTTATTCTGCAGCCACAATAAAGTGCCGGTGAAAAGCTTTTATCACCGCGCCGGAAAGTGATCTTTCTGACTGCCAAAGGCTCGGGTGTCGTCAAAGAAAGCGATATTGCGAATGCTTTGTGTGTGTGTGTGTGTGTGTGTGTGTGTGTTTGTGTGAGCGCGTGACATGAAATGAAGCTAAAAGCCAGGCCAGACGACAGATGAAACCTGAGCCTTTCAATATGCTGCATTAAAAGTGAGTCAGGCACACCGAATTCTCCCCTGCTTTTATATAATTTATATTTCTGAGTTTAAAGTGAAACTGCCTTTGGATTCAAGGTGATGCCTCCTGTGTGATATTCTTAACACCAACATGAGGGAGAGGGTCTTCGGATTTCTTCCACAGTAGGAGCACAGAGAGCTCTTTCTTGGCGCGGTGTCGGAGCGGTACGGGATTGCAGACTGACTGCTGAAATTTCATTTAAAATTCATTCAGCTAGTCTAATTTTCCCGTCGGTGTGGGAGGCTGCCTGCAGTATCTGCAATGTCAAGTCTGCGTCGACAGTTAAAGCAGTCTTGGGAGGAAAACTCTTCCGAAATGACAGAGCAGGAACCGCGCGGCCTTTGAAAGATCAGACTAATTCCAACCGTGTCTGCAGAAAAGTTGTGTTTACAGCTGAACTTCAGACCGAAGGCGTTTTCACATCAGTACTTTTTACTCCAGTTTGTTTTCTCCCCCCGGTGCGGTTCGTTTGGGCAAGTGCAGCAATCGCACTCGTGTGTGTGAACCAAATCAAACGCACCGAGGCCCTTGGGACGAGGAGGTCTTGGTTGGGTTCCAAACGATCTCCGGAGCGATTCGTCTGTGAGGCGGACGTGATCCGACCCAGCTGCACTCCATAATTTTCACTCTAAACGACTTCGGTTAGCATGTGGTCGTACGTTCATATTAATTCCCTCATTCTGCTCCGTCTTCTTCACAAACTTTGTGGTAGTGCAGAATTTTCAGGACGTGTTTTTGAAGTATGTTGTCCGGACAAACGCCACGGTTAGCAAACACCATCGCTCCACGTTGACTTGCTCCATATTTTCCCTTTGCCGAACGCAGGATCTTCTTTCTGTATTTACCGTCTTGCTCCCGCCCCGACAAATCTGACGGATAAGCGGCATGAACGTTCTTGTGTGGTTTGTAGCGATGCGAACTATCAACTGATTCGAACCAGCGCAAACCAAGTTAAAGGTGTAGAAATATCAAACTGACGATCGCCGCGCACATTTCTCGTTTTCGAACAAAGGCGCCTCAGATCGTACAGCTCATGGAACGGTTCTGAAAATACGGCACAGCGGCGCGTTCGTTTTGGAGTGAACCTCATGTTTTGACCCCTTTTGAACCCACGCACCCTGCTTTAATACACTACACAAAATGAGGGACGATAACAAAAAAGTAGAAAATCTCTGCTTAGATTTAAACTTTGGCAATTGCCTATTAACCTAATCAGCGAACAAATATGGATTGTAAGAACGGCTAATGAGGACTGAGTAACTTGTGGAGACCGCTGACTGATTCTTAGCCGATTCTCTCCAAATGCAATGACGCCAGCCTTGCGTACAGTGTATATCTTGTTCCCCCCGAGTCGCTCTGTCTGAAAAATATTGTTTAATCAATGTCCTGAAAGTACTTTGGTCGTATCAGCAGATCCGGCTCTCCTTCACCTCCCCTGACGGTTCCTAGGTGACTGTTTGCACCGTTATTTCATCTCATATATACCTTTTCCCGTGCCGATTTGGTCAACAGCAACATTCTCGCTGCCTTCAATCACACTGTCACCACATGCTGAACGGGACCGGCTGGGAAAAGTCTGTGACTGGCCCTGTGCAGATATATTTTTGAATGAATTTGACTGATGGGTGAAGGAGTAAACCGGAGGATAGGAAGCTGTGAAAGCATGACAGGGACGGTCCAAGAAACAAGCCGTCTGTAAACATGTACAGGGGGAGGAAATCAAGACCGACATTCACTCTCCAGATTTCAATTTGATGGGAAGCGCGTATCACCGCGACTGAAAAGGAAAAAGACATTTCAATGCCACAATGCACTCCAGAATAAGTGGAAATACCTCGGGTGGGCATTTTTGATGGGGTTCTTCCACGCAATTGGACCAATTTTCATACTGTGTCCTGTCATTTCAATGAACTGAGACCTTCTCACCCCGCCAGAACAGTCCGTATATTATGCACAGTGTTTGACACCTCCCATTTTGCCCCTGACATCGGTATTACTCCTCACAATGGGAAGAACCTTATCTGCGGCTATCATCCGGGGGGCCACAGCAAGATAATACAATGTTTGAATTACAAAAGTGACATGTGACTCTGGATGTGTCCGTTTGTAAATTGTCACTTGACCTAAATTTAAGAAATGGTCTTCCAGTGCTTCCTCACATTGCCAAGTCAATTTCGTGTGGCCACAGGAGGCAGTAAATATAGTTAATGTGCTGAGACGGCAATGTTCGGCCAACAGGATTTTAAGAATCCGACGTGAGATACTGGAGCGATTCTCCCCACAACCGGCACTTGAAATCCAGAACCACAAACTAGTCTTGGGGGTGATTGAGTATTGCCAAATAGTCTTCATCATTTATTGTCACGACTGCTGAACTTTTTAACCGCCGTGTTTTCCTGTATATAGACACATTAAACAGACCACATATGAAGAGGGACGATCCACAGAGATGTCATCGTACGCGCTCTGGCTGCTGTCTAGTTTTTATCTGAACAAGCTTCTTGCAAACGTTGTTAGATTTGCATAGACTCAGAGATGCTGTTTAAGCGTGGCTTATCATTGCATAGAACTTTTAATGGCCACAACGACCTCCAATTTCCTCACAGGGAGTGCCGGTTCTATCCCTCTGTACGTTGAACTCAGAGCTCAAGGATATGTGGGAGCGAAATAATTAGTTTCTGCAATTTTGTTGACTAGAGGTGGACGAAAAAAAACGGGGAGGCACAGAGGCAAACGAACTACGAGTATAATTTAATTTGGGTAATAAGGTGAATATAGCTACAGTGTGGGGGGGTTAGGATATTGGGGCAGCAGTTACTATGACAACATGGATGTTAAGTCTTTGCTTCTACTCTGATTGAGGCAATTTTTTCGGATCTAATTTAAACTTCAGAGTCAACTGAAGTTGCTGTGAATCCAGGCATTCTCCAACATCTGCAACATAAAAGCGCCAGCCACCAGATTGCGGAAGAGTGAATCTCTCTGAGTGCAAAGCCAGAAATCAGAGGGCACACAAGTATAACAGAAGAGAAAGAAAGAGAAAAAAACGATTCACTTGAGAACCGGCATGTTTGTCAGCGCATCTTAGCCGTGGATCGCGACGAACATGAACAGAGTTAGATAATAGAGGAATAACCACCTGACTGCCCGTTTCTGTTGATTTTATCGTCTCCATTGTCCAGGTAGAGAGCACAGAGTAGCAAAGTGTTCACCGCTGCTGCAATTTGCCTCTTTCATTGCAGGGCCACAGGGAATATGGGCGGGATCTATACTCTTATACCTAAAGTTAAAACACAGCGCTCGGCTCTGCGGAGGAGCATAGCAGGTCGCTGCGTCTGGAAATTCCAGCACACCGGAGGTTGAAACCTCAGGCCGCTCCTCTGCTGCTACGATCTGGGAGAGGACAGGCCTACAATCAGGCCGCTAGTTAGTTAATCCATTGTCTGGCACGTCATCTTGCCTAAATCAATCACGGATCAATAGTACATCGCACGGCCACTTCTGTGCAATGTGTTTTGCATAATGAATGTAATTTGGTGGTGAAATGGCCTAATTTGTCTCGTACTCCTTATTGGATTGATTCCCCGAATGAGGCCTTTGTATTGTACAGATATGATGTTTATTGTCGTCCTACCCAGTGTTATTCCTCCTTTCCGGTAATTATGATCTCCCTCAGTCAGCTGATGTGAGGATGGTGCGGTGATTATGGTGTGTTAACTGAATGAGGCGAAGGCAAAGATGGTTCGTGCATGTCGGCCCTTGTTGTGGCCCTTTGTTCTTTTCTCTTACACGTACATAAACAGGGTCTGTGTTCAATTATTGTCATTTACCCATCCATCCATTTTCCACCACGTATCTGGGTCAGAAAGTACGCGAAGCTAAGTAGCCTAGATTCCCCTCTCCCCGGCCGCACATTATCCAGCTCTTCCTGCAGGATCCTCAGACGTTCACAGACCAGATGGGATGTATAATCCTTCCAGTGTATTCTGGGTCTGCTTCGTTCAGATAGATCTGTGAAAAGAGAGCTCGGTCTTCAACGCGGCTCAGCGCAGCGTCCGCACTGTCGGAGAAGCCGCGCCAATCGGCCACGCGCACGATCCTACAGGACCCCAGAGATACTCGGACTCCTTCACTTGGGGCAGCGATTCACTCCCCTTTTGGAGAAGACAAAACACCATTTTCCAGAAGAAACACACACACACACACACACAAGGACCCCAAGAGCAAGAGCAACAAATTAAATCGAGTCACATCATATATTATTGAAATACGCATTAAATCACAGCAAACCATTGCAAACCGTTTTATCGCCCCAAGCAATAAAAAGAGCCCCAAACAGGCGCGAGGTAGCACATTTGAGCACACACACACACACACACAGTCACACAGGACCTTTTTTTTTTCAGCGTGAGCTCTGACAAGCACTTCCAATCAGCCGATCAAAAAAAACGCACAGTTCTCAAACTTTGCAGCGACCGAGCTGTCGGAGCGCTCATTAATAACGTTAGCATTAGCTAACTAGCATCACTACGCAACCGCCGCACGTTTTGCGATCCAGCGACCAGAATGTAATTCTCCATTCTACGGCTGACAATGACCACATTCAAAAATACAAATCTGCATTCAATGTTTCACACGTTGCTTATTTCTCATCTCTTATCAGTTCCAGCTGCAGGCCTAAAACACTTTTCCCCATTGTCAACAAACTCATTAATCCTTCAGTTACTGCTGTGTCTGGGTCTGTGTATCATTAATCCACCTCTTTCAGAAGAAAATAGACAATATCTATAAAGTTCTTCCCTCTAACGGCCCTCACCGATCATTCAGCCGGCACTCTTTCTGACTTTGCCCGAACCACCCCAAACTCTGTCTCAGAGATAATGAAAAAATACAACTCTGCTTCCTGCCAGTTTGAAGCCCATCAAACATTGTCAGCTTCAACATGTGATGAGGTTTGGATCCCGTCGACGTCGACAACAGGATCCGACTCCGTCCCACTACTACCTAGGTGGTGCCGCACAACTACTTTGTACTCCTAGAGGCGGCCCGATGCAACACGTTGATGAGTCCGGACTTCACCTGCTCGGTATCAGAGGCCGCACTCGTCAGACTCGTGAAAGAAGTCTTCTTTCTGTCGACGGTCCCTGAGCAAGATCCTAATTCCCAAAGCGCTCCCAACAATCAAGCGTTGCCTTGCATGGTTACCTCGGTTGTCGGCGTGTGAATAAGTGAAAGTGCTCTGAGTGGTCTCCAGACTAGAAGAATAGAAATGCGGTCCATTAGTTCACCAGCTCGGCATTCGACACCGAGCTTCGCTCCATACTCATTTCTCTCCCCTATTGGCATCTGTGGTCCTGCTCTCTCTTTGGTTACATCCCATCTTTCCAACCAGCAACACTACACGTCCATTCAAAAACCCAAATCCTCCACTGCTCTCATCCCCCAAGGTGTACCCCAAGGTTATGTTCTCGGTCCACTGCTCTTTATTATTTATTTATAACAATACGCTCCCACTTGATTCTGTAATTTACAGTCTCAGCCTCCATGATAATCTTGGTATCATATTTTAGTTTGTTTTTTTTATACACTCTTATACCCCACATCAACTCACTGACCAAGTCCGCTTTCAGTAAAGTCTCGAGACACCATCGCTCCGTCTTCAACATTTCAGATGCTGAGACTCTTGTTCTTTAGCAAAACTCTCAATTAACTCCAGCACACTCAGATTCTGCAGCAGTCCTCACACGCACCAAAAATGTTCCCATATTACACCGATTCTCCATAAATTTCACCGGCTATCAGTCCCAGACGTGTTGAGTTCTGAACGACTCCTCCAGACTTACTGTATAAATCTGTACGCAGTCCTGGCCCACGGTCCATCTCTGAGCTTCCCTCCTTGCTCACCTTTCCATGTGCTCATTACTTTACCGAATCACGTACGTCGATGTGGGGCCCAAACTGTGGAATTTGCTTCCTCATTTCTGTAACTTTAGCCTCCGTGTACGACTCGAAGAAGTCAAATGATCTGTCTTGTTATTTTCTTTTGCTGTTTTTTATTGCTTCTGATCTTGCTTTTATTGTCTCTAACCGCTGCGCGTCTTTTATTGCTGCAGATCTGGAGAGACGACCTTGGGTTTGAGGAAGGCGCTGCATAAATAACTCGTCTTTATTTATTTATTATTTATTTTAAACGGCCAAATGTTTGAATATTCATTCGTGAGCGATGACGGATCTTTCTGTCGCCGCTTCCTACGCGGTGCCAAATCGCCTGCCAACTCCCCGTTCGTCTGTGCGTCCCTCCACCGGCTACCGTCGAATCTCGATGACATAAACATGATCCCGCTTTTATGTCGTGAAATTCTTGCGAGGCTGTCGTCCTTATGTTTTGTTTTTATAATCCCGTTTTTTTGCGAACCGTCTCTCGGCTCAGCTGAACTCATTTCATCGATCTCCCCACCTTCCTTCACGGCGCTCTCTCTCTCCTTATCCTTATACAGCACTTTGGCACGACGCGTGCTGTTTTTACATATGCTGTATAAATAAACTTGACTTGACTTGAAATAGTGCCCCAGGCCAGCACAAATAATTAATGTTGCCATTTGCTGCGTATTTCTTGCATAATATTCAGCCATTAATTTGACAACAGCTGCTTACTTAGTCGTTAAGATTCTGCGCTATTTAAGAATACACACCTTTTTTTAAAATACCTTAATTACAACCCCCCCCTTTGACATCTGCTTGTGTAAGAACCCTACAAATGAAATGAGTCTGTATTATGGGCCTGTAACGGACAAAGGCTAAGTAAAGCCTCTCCTCCCTACGCACTCTGTAATGATCCCAGTCCTGGATCACTTCTCTGCAGCGGGGCACCATTCATCGCCGTGACAGAAGACAGATGGCGTTTGACACAGGTCAACTGTGCTGCATAATGATGAGCCCTCCAACTGTGGTACCTCTCCGCTTGTCCATTTATTCATTATTCATAAACTAAAGTCAGTGGAGAAAGTTTAATTGCCGCTAATTACCCACTAAAGTTAAAGATGATACAGTTTAGGTTTGGAGACATTGTACTGATGGCAGATCAAACGAGGGAAGCGCACGATGGCATATGGCTAATGTAGAAAATCAGAGGGGCCATTAAACGGTTGTCATTTCACTCCGTTTCATCATGAAAGGCGCCGCTCAGTTTAAAAGCATTTTCTGTCTAATAGCAGAGCATTTTGGTGGACAAACGTTGAAAGGCGGCGACGGGAATGGAACTAATCATTCCATTTGTTTACTCCGTTATCGTGCATAATTGCGGATCATATTTTCCTGGCCCGCAATGACCATCCGTGACCACAAACACTCATTCGCGTTCAAGGTTTCCCCTCGCCGCATGTTGTAGATTACCGTGAGCGGATGTTACCTGAAACGCACCTTTACAAAGAACACACTTTTCGTATCCGCCGTCCTTTTGTTCAGGTGTGTTTTTTTTTCATTTCGTCGGCGACGCGGTTGGATCTCTGTCACAAGTATCCAGGCGTAAAGGCCGCTGTAAACGCCGAGCCTCATCTGTCGCCAGGGGACGGACGAGCCGAGCCAACCGGGGCTTTTTAAGACAAGAAGGACAGATGGACTTACCGAGATCCAGTGAGGATGCAGACATATCCAGCTAATGAGGACGTGTGTTGATTGATGCAAGGTCAATATGCAAACCCTGCGATCAGATCTCAATATCTGTCAATTACCCGGCTCGGCTTATAAAGATTGAGGTCTTGGTCATACCGTGGTACGTTTCAGTACGTTTGTTTGACTTGGACGGTCTTGCTCGGACAAATATTGGACCGTTGACGACCACGTCGCTATGTCCACATCTGCTGCGGTCCCACAGTGGTCAGCAGTGAAAAGGATAATTGTGCATTCGAAAATGGGGAAAAAGAGGAGGGAGGGGGGGGGTAAATGACTACTTTGATGGGTGTTTTGATGTCGTATAGAAAGAGTTTGTTTTTCCGCATCACAGCGCCATCATGGCAAACCCCAGCAGTATCTGTCATTTGTGATTGTGCACCGTGCTCATGATTTAACAATAAAAGGGAATGGAAACAGCTGAATTTGGATCTGATATCGGCCTGTCCAGCTGCTAAAGGGGGTAAATCAGCGAATGCCAGATAACGGCCAATGGCCACCATTTAAGTGCGGCAGCAAAGCTAAAAGGGGGGTATGATGATGGCGGACCTTTTGTTCCACTGCTTCACTTCATTCTGTCTGAATCTGGCGCTTTCTCTCCATCAAGAGCTCAGATAAGGGCTGGCCCCACAGAGAGAGAGAGAGAGAGAGAGAGAGAGTGGGAGGAGAGAACAGATTAGAGAGAAAATCTGATGCATGGAAACACCAGCCGCTCCCCCAGAACAGAAAAGGTCTGTTTTAATGTCAGCTCCGCAGGAGGTCATTGAAAAAAGATTCCTTGCAAATGTGGTTAATCTGGATTTTGAAAATGATGTGTTGTAATAAAATTCATTCGGTAAGCCCTATTTGTTCATGTTTGGGGACTCTCTGGTCCTAGTGAGAGGTTCTTGTCTCCATGTGACACCAACCTTATTTTTACTGACCATTGTGAACCAAAAATCATTGCTGTAGCTCAGATTAGGGCCACTTCACCATGTGGTCCTAGATCAGATCTATAGTGGGCAGCACGGTGGCGTACTGGTTAGCACTGTTGCCTCACACCGAGACGTGAGCCCCTTTCTGTGTGGAGTTTCCTCAGGGTGCTCCGATTTCCCCGCACCCACTAAAAAAGGTACGTTAGGTTAATTACTCCCGACCAAAGCACGACGAGGACGATCTGGAGTTGGTGTGTGTTTGCCTGTGTGTGCTGCCCACTGCTCCTCATTGAAGATGGGTAAGAATGCAGAGAATTGATTTCCCTTTGGGGATCAATAAAAAAGTCCCCTTCTTTCTTCTTCTTTGTGTATCTGAGCTCCGTCCGTGCCGCCTCAGTGTGACCAGTCAGATCAGAGTTTTGATGAGTTTTTTTTCAAAGCGTTGCTCTGACATCATCATTCAGAGTCAGGGAAAGGGGCCTGCGGCAAGCCCAGCATGTGAACCGTGTGTGTGTTAATTGCAGTCCTTCAACCTTCAATTTCCATCCATTTTATCCTGGTGTGAACAAGTGTTGCTATCTTTCGCTTTCGCATTGTTAGAATAAAACGTTTCTGACCAACAACTGCCACTAATTTGAGTCACATGAAGGCAGAAAAATCTGATCTGGACCACTTTGGCCTGGAATGTGAACATAAATGGAGTCTGTCTTTTAAAAAATGCCACTTTGGAGAACATGTAGTGTAAGGCATAGCACCTAGGCAATAAAATCCACAAGACTGTCCTGAAAGGGTAAAAAAGAATTCAGCCTTATCCTTTCATCGCAGCCATTTACAATCAGAACCTGAACGCCGCTCGGTGTGACCACCCTCGAAGGTGACAGACAGCCCACTGCGCATAAAACTTTACAGCCATGGCATCTTGAATTTATCAGGCCATCACTGCTGGTTAGATGTCTGACAAAAACCTCATACTCCCGCTGCCGACTCAAATTTTGATTGACGTCGTACCATCTTCTCCTCACAAATTGGAGCTATTAATCTTTAGTGCGTTTTCAAGAGTCCCTTTTATTTCATCTCCAGCATATGTGGTCAAATTCGCCTTACGTATCTCTCCGAGCGTAGCCTCTCGTTTTGTTTGAAGGTGTCGACTGCGTTACAGATATCTTAATTTGGGTGGTGGGGTTCGGGTACCCTGTCCAGTCTTGCTACATTGTTAGCTTAGCTGTCATTTTAGAGGGCTAATGGGATGCTCAGAACAGGATTATCAGGATAGAGCCGCGACAGGAGGTCGTTTTCCGAAAGAGGAACGGTGTACAGCTGTATGAAACGTATCCATCCATCCATGCTCTATACCTGCTCATCCCACTCAGGCTCGTGGAGACCCTATCTCAGCGGTCATTAGGCGAAAGGCAGAGTACACCCAGGGCAGGTTGGCAGTCCATCACAAAG
>OMNV01005391.1:42490-56687 GCA_900303265.1 Brotula barbata | reverse complement strand
CTTTGTAAGATGACAGCGACTGCATATGTCACATGCTCTGTAATATTTCTGGCCCGTGAGAAACACACACATGATGGAATGTGCTCTGTTCAAGCTTGAAGAAATGTCCAGCCTCTATACGTGCAGCCATAGTTCACCTTTCATAAGCAGTGTGGAATTTCTGACCATGCCCACTCTTGTGTGTTTCTGCAGCTGTAGCTGTTGTGTTTCTGGCTTCATTATTGACATTATAGGACATGACAATTCAACTGCTCTTTGGCCTTAACCCGATTTTGTGTGTGTGTGTGTGTGTGTGTGTGTGTAAACTCTGTGTCACCAAATTCATGAGCTATGACTTGGCCTTTCAATTTGTACGTCCCTTTCCTCTCGACCCCAATAAGTAATTCTTCTGCCTCATAAAGTTTCATTCCACAGGTCCTTGGCAGGGTCAGATAAGGCATGAGGCAGCTACCAAGATCTTGTCAATATGATGGCTGTGCTGGCACTTCAGCAGGAACCAGTCAAGCCAGAATCATGTAAGCCAAACCCTTTGGGGGGCCTGGAGAGCTAGCCAGTGCAGGATATTGCTGTGTGATCATTCACCAGCAGCAGATGAATCATTAAACCAGTGTCTGCACGCCGCTGAGCAGTTTAGAGATTTTTGTCACTTTGACTTTGCTTAAGTTAGAGGTTGTGTTTGTGTATTATGGTTGTTGTTGCCTTTTGCCTTGTTTTGCCTGAGGTAAGCTCATATTTTCAGTGAATATTCCAGTCATTAAGACTTCTATTCAGCTCTTAAACACACACACACACTTAACACAAATCCTTTATCCTCTACACATTTAGACTTGAGGAACTGAATCGCTGGTCTGATGGTACTTTTCCTTACGGCATTCTACCATACTGTATTTACCTACGTTTTATTGAAGTAGTTTATAGGTTTCCCCCAACTACTCATTTGGGAAACCTAAATAAGTCTATTTTTAGCAGACATTCTTCTGTTTACGATCACTTGACCTTTATTTAGTACTTTAAGTCAATCTTTTTCTTTTAAATAGGTCTATTGGTTCATTCACATGTGCTAAATTGAATTACATGGAAATCTGCAGCTTGGTAATTATAATCATCTGTAAGCACGCAAGCCTGTCTCTACAGGATGTTTTTTTTGGGGGAAAACAAATCAATAGTCAGATAAAAAGGGGTTGGAAACTGGAGTTTGATCAGGAAAGTGCTGGCTGAAAAGGAGTTTTGTTTTGAGCTGGAATCTTGTGCTTAAATGACATTTACTTTCGTTGTCACATGGACTCCTTGCTTTGGTCTCGCAACCAAGGCATGGCTGTTTGGCATATTTCGGTCTTATGAAAGGCTGGAGCATTGAACTTGGTTCTCACTGGAGTGTGTCCAATGTTGCATGTAGAACCAGTTTATTACACATCCTGTACTTATGTGTTGTTGCTTCAGTTCAAATGCAGTTATTTGACCACCTCAAAGGAGACTCAATTTTAAAGACATCACGTTTATCACATGCTTACAGCGAGCGACTGTTGGGTAACACAATAAACTCTAATGGTTTGAGGGTGACTATTCATTAGAATTCAGGGGCTGTTCTTCACATATCACCACATTCTCCCCTCTGCAAGGTTTGATCGCCAGCCATCTTTTCTGACAGAAAGGTCCCACTCAATGCGCAAGAGTGTGTGAACAGAAGCACTTTACCTCCTGCTGAGGAAGAAACTATAAAAGGTGCTATGTCCTTAACTGACCGACACACACACAAACACAAATTAACACACCTTGGTTATTGTTTCTTAATCTCATATTTTCATGTCTGTCAAGTAGAGTTGCAGCTACCAATTGCTTTAATAATCGACTAAGCGGACTAGCTCTTCAGTGACTATTCATCTTTTGCCTTCTCTTAGTGTTCATATTAGGCATGTGCTAGCTAATGCTAAAGGCAGGGACAAATTTGTCCATTTCAGCATTAAAAGTGAATTTGAACTGAAAATGAGCAAATTTGAATGGAAGGAAAACCCATAATGCAATGTAGTGGTGCTCTTATTGAATTTATTAAATATTTTCAAATATGAAAATATCTGACCTGACCAACTGTCAGGTCAGCTCATTCTTAGTTCTCTAGTGTGTCGTTTTTTACATGTTATTGAAATATAAGGTCACAAAAAAGGGTTAGTTTACTACTGTATTACTGTTACTATTGTTGCCATTTTTGGTACATCAAATTTTGCGTCAGCATTGGCATGCTGTCTTGCTAATTCGAGCACACCTGAACGATTGATCCATCTACCTTAGTCAGGTGTCTCAATGATCTTTCTTGCAATACTGCCTTTGAGTTAAAACACAGCCTGGTTAGTCAGAGGACTTCATAGAGAGTACGCATCGAGGCAGCTCAGCTGTGTTTTTTCTTCACTTCTGTCTGTGTTGGCCTCTCTGACTACAGTGCGCCACCGATTAAAACGTGTCATCCATCCTTTCAGTATAAAATATTCTTAAATGAGTGGGTTCAAACGACAATTCAACAGTGAAAATAATTGACACTTTTTATTGTTGATGATGTCATCCATTCCCTGCAGACCAACTGTTAGGTCAGCTGATTCTTAGTTTAGTTCAAAGCACATGCAATGCAGACAGGAGAGTTGTGAGATGCATGTGACTGCGATGATGGCATTCCCTACTAGCTTTTAGATGTCTTGCTGTTAGCTAGCAAGGCGAAGCAGTTTGATAAATGACTTACAGCAGACGCTTTGTTTTAGGTCTGCATTGGTTGAGAGTTATGGGTCAGAGATCATTGTGGGGAGCTGTGATGTTGAGGTGTGCTGTGCTGAATCTACTACAATGAGTCGGGCATCTGGGACCACCACCCACCCGTTTTGGGAAACGCACACCCCTCCCCTGCCACACCCTAGTACCCCAACACCCCCAGGCTTGAATAATTTCCTATTTCCAAAGAGTAGCATCTGGCTCCATATCAGCAAGAGACACTGGTGTTTGTGTGCGTGTAGGCACATTCTGTGTGTTTGTGTGTTATTGGGCGTGGATAATGCATCGCTGCATTCCATAGATCTCGCTGCTCAATTGTCCCTCGATGGAATTGTGACCAAGGGGTTTCTATAAGTAAGAGATATTGGATGATGTTTTACGATGAACAGTCATAAGACAGCAAAACTTGAAACAAACTGGTAATGGTGGTTTGAGTTGAGTTGTTTCAGACAAACCGTTTGAAACATCCAAACTCCTTGTCGTTAAGAGAACTTTGCAGTGTACAGGCTGTTCTCTCTTACTGCCAATGTTAACAGACCATTAAGGAATGTTTTATTTAAAGGAAGAGTTATGGGTTTTTCAGTTTGACACCAGGTGTAAATGTTCAGATTATTGCTGACAAAAGAGGCTCAGCATTGTAAATATCACTTGCAGTACCTCTTTCACAGCCAATTGTCAGAATGAATCAAATCCTGCCAGAGAGGTCAGACAGATTTCTTTGAACCTTGCTTCATATTTCAAGGAATCATAATGTTGTTTGCCAGGTGATTCATGAAGAATTTAAATATTTGAGATGGTTGGTTAATACGTGATTATTGGGCCAGAAGGTCCAAAAGAGAACAGGGGATGGTTGGCTTTGCTACACATAAAACGAAATATATGGATTATATGAGCTTACTCTGTAGCTAACCTCAAACAAAGTAAGCTGTCTTAATATCAAAATAATACTGAAAAGGTAACAATAACAATAAAACCGTTTTATGAAAATATTCTATGGCGCTCTCCATAACACAAAGTTGCATAAAATAACAAACAGGGAGATGACAAGAGGTCAAAATTATTATTTTAAAAAAGCATCATGCATGTTTAATGAATGCATTAAACCGTAGATGTGGATTGTCTGAAAAAACTGCTTACATTGATATTAGTAATTGACCATTGAAAAATAATCCTTTGTGTCATCTTCAAAGGACAATACTCCTATTCACTATGTTCACCATTGGATTTTTTGCATTGATCTTTATTTTGTTCAGACAAAGCGATGAGCACATAAAAAAGCCTGACACGGGATCAGGTTATGGAATAAATGTTAATTCTTTTGTAGACTGGGTTTATATTGGTTTACTCCTTTGTGCTGCCACTGGGCACTAGAGAGTGTGTATTTATCTGTGAATATGCTGGCGTTGCAATAGTGGAAATGGGACAGTTGCTGAGCACTGCACAAAGCAGCAATCACAGCGATGACTGATGTAACAGATAGGAGTTTTCTGTTAACCAAGAACCTTTTGGAGGTACATGAAGATGATATGTCTTTTATTTTGATGCAGGAGCCTCATATTTTCCAAATGGCCATTTACTGTCTTGTAGTCAGTTCTTGGAGCTTTTGGCTTCAGGGACTGTTTGGTTGAAAGGCTGCACAGAATGCAGGAAGCTCACTGATGCACTGCTGCAGTGCTATTGACAGTGCACTTGATGTTTTGAAAAGGTTCATGGGTGTCTGGCAGAGACCACGGAGCTGAAAGGAAATGGGGCTAGTCAGCATACGGTACATATTACAGAGATCTTCTCTGCTCTTGTTATGGTTGCGGTGTCATTTAGTCAGAAGTGATATTGCTCCATATAGGAGCCGATGCATGCATATATTCTTTCATAGTCAAATCATAGTGTCCACAATTCATTGCAAACGTGTCTTGCAGGCAACCTGTGTGAATGCTTCATACAACTGATAATCATGTAAACACATCAGTATCACCTGGGGCTACAGTCAGTGCTGATAGGGCAGCAGCTGGACCTGCAGTCTCCGTTCACAGCTTAAAGGAGAGCAAAATGTCCCCACAATAGACACACTCTGAGCAGACACGCATATCCCTAAACTCTACCCCTCCCCCTCTTCCCTCTCCTCACCGTCACCCCAAATTACCCCTCCCCCTTCTCAGCAATTGTGTGTATTGACGCTTTCCAGAGGCGTGATCCTCTGCGCTTTCACTCTCCACTGATGACCAGCATTTGACTACTGTTACTTTTTGCCGAACGTTCCCTGTCATCTCCGATGGAACCGGAGCGATGAGTGGTCTGCCACTGAATTGCTTTAAGGTGAAGCCGGGCTTTACTACAAGCACTGCCCCCCCTCTCTTTTCAGCCTCTAGTGCTGTTACTGTGTTGATTGCACTAGATAGGAGAGGCAGAAGGCGACCAAAAGAGGGAGCGTGACTGGTGAGAAGGGAGGAAGGAGATGACAAACCATACAGCTGGACAATTATATGCTCTATTATTTTCATCTGTTTTGTTAACCGAGGGTTGACCGTGTGAATGAACTGGGGTGACAGAATTTTTCTACCGTTGTTCTTCTGTCTCTGTCTGTCTGGAGGAGATTCCCTCTCAGATAATGGTAAGATTTACAGCGCAAACTGCTTGTGTGTGGACAACTGGTACCTCGCACTGTCGCCGTCTGTTCTTTTGCTTTAAAAATCAAATCAATACAAGCATACTCTGCACGGTGGAGTGAGGTTGCTCTATAGTGCATGCTATTTTTTACTCAAACCTCATCTGGATGATAAATTATTCAGTATTTAAGTGGGTGGCAGAATGGCAGAATCTCCTGAGTGAGTGGGGATCTACTGTGCACCGGTATTTCCTTAAAGAAGGCGGTGTCCTTAAGGTATTTGGCAAATACCTACAAAAATATATGTTGATGTATGACTGTTTAGGATTTGAAATATTTAAAGAAGAGAATGAGCTACTGTCTCTTCTTTGATTTACAAGATCATGAGATAAGAGTTTGTCTTGTCCTGGCCAAATTGTTCTCAATAGTTTATGAATGTACCCTGTGAGGGGAAGCGGTCCAGCTGTTCCTGCGTGACCATTTGGGTTTTTCCTATCGTACAAGTCTCTCTCCTGGGCTGGGCCTGAAGCTCTCCGAGAAGGACTCTTGGCTAATTTGTTTGTCAGAGCCTGGCTCAGGTAGATCAAAGCCACCAAAGGGCTGTCGCATCACTTCAAACAATGTAGAGCCTCTGTCTGTAAGCGGGTCTCTGTTTCCAGCTGTTGACGCATAGAAGCCTCTCTGTCTATTGTCATTCGTGTGGTCATTTTTAACCACTACCTACAAGACTCCTATAAGTACCATTCAACTCTGATGCCCTTTCATTATTGTCCACTGGATTTAATATTCTGTTTAATGTTGAGCCAGCATGCACTGTATAACACTCGGCTTGACTAGTCTAATTTTGTGTTTTGGACAAGGAACTCCCTGCTTTACAGGCTATTACCACAACATACTGCATTACAAACAGAATTAGAGTTTGTTGTTATGTAAGGAAACAGGAATTGACAGTTGGTATGATGAGCTTCCTGATTAAAAACCGTCTGCTTGTGTTTTGTTTGTGCTATAAACTGACCGGTCCTGTTACAGTGTGTTGCACACCATGAACATAATTGTCAATAAAGTCTTGTTCAAGGTAGCTGTGATGGTTTTCCTCAGTGAACAGAGTGACTGAGTGAGACCACAGGAAATGAGTGAAATTGATTTAACTGAGGTTACTTGGGTGTACAAAGCCGATGTCTGTTCCCACATTAAAGACAGGTCAGAGTGACACAAAATGTTTCTTGTGTTGATATTTGAAGTCTGAAAATACTATGTTCAATATCCTAGGGTGGTGGTGGTGTTAAATATAGGAGGAAAGCTGGGAAAGGTTGGCCCAGTGAACCCTTCCCTTTCACACAGACAGACAGACGATGGCCGACTCCGAGGCTACTGCTATCTGCCTGTGGTCAAGACTTCTTGGGTGGGGCTGAGACCCACCCTTCAAACCGGCTGTCATTCTGCATGGAATAGAAAAACAAACAAAAAAAAACATTAAGGCGCCCTTTGGATTAAGTGAAAGTTACATATTTAATGATTAACTTGGGTGAACACAAGGTTTGAGATCTTCTTTTCTGCTCCAGGTCTTGTTATGGTAGAATGAGGGTGTCTAATTGATGGTATATAGACTGATAAGATCAAGTGCTAATGTCGGGGATTATTGATCAGTGAGAATGGGCTACGTGACTTGTGTTGTGATCACTTTAGAAACTGTTTCGCAGTCAGAATGCTGACAGTGGATATTTTCCCCCTGAACATTAGCCAAATGCGTACCTCCATTTTAAATTTCTTTCAAATGTGTTTTGATCTTTTCTTTATGTCCTTCATCACATTATTTATAGATTCAATCTTTATACTGATGGAGAACCGTGGCCATAGCTCCTCCATCAAACAATGCATTCTTCATCTGTGCCTGGATTCCTACTGTCTGCTCATTACTTGCTGGATTTCTGTCTGGTCTCTATTTGGGCTAGCTAGCTGGCTGGTTGGCTGCTTTGGTAACTATGGTAACAGTATCCCCCAGAAATGTGAATAAACCTTTCGTGCCTTGCTCGGCTAATTGTGAGCAAGTGAAGCATGTCTACACAGTTAGCCAGTGAACTGAGCCTGAGCAACTGATTTTCAATAAAATGATTTGCTCAGATCTTGTCCTTTGTACAGTGTTTAGATCTAAGTACAGAGAATCGAAAATTTATGATTGCAGTTTTGGATGAAGAAAATCCTTTCATGCCTTGTAAACTAGTGAACTTTTTTCTATTATTTAATAGAATGACTTAAGCTACATCAGAGTTGGTCCATGTTAAATTTTTTTATGACTGAATGAATTTGTATTGCTTTTCTCTTTCTGTCTCCCAGGAACGTGCTGTGATTACAGCTGAAGGCTACAGCCCCCACAGTTTCCAGCTCTGAGGAAAAGTGAGAAGTTTTAATGTACCAACATTTGCTGGCTGACACCATGACAGATAAGTAAGTGCTTATGTTTCGTGTGTGTGTTGTTGTCTTGACAATTGTAGTAAAAGGCCCTTTTGTTTAGTGTGATGTAAGACGATGATGCAGCCCTGGGCCTTTCTCTCTGGGCTCGATGGTCTACTGGAAGTGTTTCCATGAGTGGTTCTTGGTACTGAAGTGTTGGAGAGCTTGGGTTTGATAACGCAGAGGAACGAGTGCTGGGGTGGGGGGTGGCTGGTATAAAGACGGTTTGTTTTGCCCCTGAAGATGTGTGACATTTGCATCAGGACTGATTTGCATTGTCGTTCACTCTGCTCCTATGTTTCTGCTGCTGCCAGTCCATCTTTGTTTTACTGACAGAACAGTCATTGAAATGTTTTTTTGTAGACTTTGCCGTTCTGTGTCTTCCTTTTGCTCCTTCTGTCTTGTCCTGTTTTTTTTTTTGTCTCTTGTGGCTCCCTCATCTCTTCCCCTCCCCCTTTTCATTTTGACACAGTTCTCTCCACTCCTATCTCTCTTCTCTTTTTGTCTCTTTTGTTTTCTTTGTCTCCTTTTCTAGTGTTTGTTGGAATTGATCTGTAGAGGCCAGAGAATTTGGGTGCAGTAAGCAAAATAATCTGTCAGCGGGTGCAGGCTAGTCAGCTGAACGCGATAGCGGAAACATAGCAAAGGCCAAACAAGGCCAGGCCTGTCTATGTTTTGGAATGCTTCAGTAATGGAAATTAGAAGTACCACTAAACATTACGTTTTATTTCACTTTTTTGCAAACAACGAATTAGCACTAGGATTTTTTTTCTCACCTGGATTGCCAACAGTGATTGGTGGTGCAACATTTATGGGGTTCATTGGACGAAGTAGAACCGGAATAAGGTTTAGGTTTATATCCTACACTAGTGTGGGTGTTCGGACTGTCAGCTGTTCATGAGCCTGTGGGAAAAAGCTGTTTCTATGTCCGTTTGTTTTGGCGTACAGTGAAACGCATACCAGGTGGTGCCAAGGTTGTGAGGGGGATAATGTTTCCTGAACGATTCTGGGCTTGAAAGGAGAAAATGTCCTCAGTGGTAGGCAGGTTGGAACCAACGATCCTCTAGGCCACCTTAAGTGTTTGCTGTAATCTGTTTTTCGACATGAAATTTTAAATATTTTTACTTTTAAAACTGAAAATATTGTTAAAAAAAAACAAATTACCCCGCCCACTATAGTGAATCAACACAATGCTATGAATTTCCTACAAATGCCAAAGGTTTGTGGCTGGACCCTAGGAACTGGATTATTAATTGCTAAAACTACGGGGTAAAAATGTTGGTGTTCTGACAAGCAGTCTGTTTGTGGGGGCGTTGGAGACTAACCATGATCAGTGGGGTACAACCAGTCAATGCACTTGGGGACATCGTCAAATCGCAACTGTCTCTCATTGCACATCTCTCTTGACTGGGTCTCTCAACACAACAGGTTTTCCATTTTAATTGACATTTACTGAAAGACTTTTTTTTTTTCACAGTCCAAAAACCCTTACAGTCAGGCAAAGCAGTCGAGCAAAACTGAAATCACACAGATGAATGTAAGGCTGGCATCATTTCCCTGGGCATATTTCCACTGCTGCCGAAATGGTGCAAATACCTTCAGTATCAGCTTGGCGTATACATACTTGGCCTGAGTCTTTGCCATCAATTTGCAACATACTACAAAATGACGGAAGATTAGGGATGATGCCCGAAAATGCTGTTGAATGTGGAAAGACGCCGCAGATTTTGGTAACTTTGAATGTCTCTTCATAATATGTATAGAGTCAGATTTGAGCGTGAAGTTAAAGTACCACATCACACTGCTTTCTGTTCTCTACTGCACCTTTTCAGCCTCTTCATGTGACAGGAATCAGACATCCTGACAGACCTAAGATGTTTGCTAAAACCACCGTAAGGTAGTTACAATGGCTGTGACTCACTCTCTATATTGCTGCTATGAAACTGCTTGCATTTAGTTGGTTAGTAGAGTCGGAGAAAGCTATATTTGCCCTGAGAGGGGCATCTCTTGCAAATTAGAAGGTTTTACCGCTTCAGCAATTCACTTTTAGGATGCATTTTATTTTTGCAGAGGCCCATGCTCAGCCTTGAAGTTTCCACTGACTTGAATGCTCCATAAAGCACAAATAAGGAAAGGGAGTTCTTACAAACTTTATTTTGAAAACTAGCAGGCAGTGAATCACAGTGCTGTGAAGGTTTGGTGTTTCCAAGTAAGTGATGATGTTGTTGACTAGCTGTCCCATTGGATCAAAGGTATCCAAGCAACCGGGAGGGGAGAGAGAGGGGGGAGGGGGAGTTTATTGTGTGCTTGATGCTAGTCCATGTTGTAGAATGATTTTGTCTTGGAAGAATGATAAATGTTATGCCAAAAGGAAGTGAGTGGTAAAGATGGAGGATGTGCCCCCCAACAGTGACAGCGAACAAAGCCTCCCTCAACATGGAACTACTTAAGATTCATACAAACACTGGAGGAGAGGGCTACTTATTTTCTCCCTAATGCGGACACACACACCTTTTTTCTCTCACTCGTGAACAAACATTTACACATAGCAGGATATCTGCAGGCATTCCTGTAGACATGTGCATTCAGATTGTTATTCCCAGATACGAGTTGGCCTGTGCATTTAAAATACTATGGAAAAAAAGTCCTCCCCAAACTCGGATGCTTTATTTATTATTTATTATGTTATTTATGTTTGGTACATGATCTTTATATCTCTGTGTGCGTATATACAACAAAACAATTGCAATGTGGTTCCTCTCTGCATGGTTTCTGGGGGAAAAACAGAGCAAATGTAGCTTTCTGGATGTTAAGTTTCGCCTTCTACTGGATTATGGTGCTATATGATGGGGAAAGTGTGCAAAGCCAGATTTGTACTGTAATACCTGGAGACAGGGATTCTTTCTACTGAAACTCAAGCTTGCATAATCCTCTTCCACACACAGCCTTCTGAGCATGTGAATGTTTGTGTACAAAAGTAGTTCTCCTTCGCACCAATATTAAACAAAAACCTCACTTGGTTTTCTGTTGTTCTTACAAAAACATTCATTGCATTACATCATTGATGAATCTAGGTCACAAGACTTATCCAGTTTCACAGAGAAAACAGGTGCAGTAGCTAAACCACATTACCATTAGGGCTGTACCATATATTGCATTTTTATCGTCATTGCGATAAATGATAAGAGGACTGTAATGAAACTGAATAAATTGATAAAGTTGACATTATGAATAGTTGACATTGTTGACAATTATTTCTATTCTCAAATCATTGAATTTAAGAATAATTTCTCGAACTCGAACAATGCGTGATACATTTGAACCAAAGGATCGCTGTAGCCAGAGGCTGACACAGTCAAAGAGGAAGAATAACATCCAGCTGAGCTACCCTGCTTCCCAACTCTCCATGTAGTCCGCTAACTAACCAGGCTGTTTAAACACAAAGTCAGCATTGCAAGACAAATTACAGACATCCTACTTAGATTGATTGATAGATCATTTGCTAATGCTAGTATTAGCACTAGCCCATTTAAAACAATGACATGAGTTGAGATGACACAACCAGTTAGCATGCTAATGCTAAATTTGATGTACTAAAAATGGCAAGATGACCAGTGAAACAACATAGTAGTAGTATATCAGAAAACAAACCTTTATCTTTAACCATTTGTGACAAAATGTAAAAACTACACACTAGAGAAATCATTTATTTTTAAGAATATCCTCTAGTAACTGTTATAAAAGATCTGTGACATTGCATTGTGGGATTTCCTTATTATTCTATGAAACACCTTCAAAATCAAATGAAGTTCAATCTGTTTCAAATCAGTTTTGTTAATGCTGACACCCTTATGTGTGTGCTATAATTCAGCTGGATAGATACATTTATTTTTTCATATTAAAGAAAAGAAAATATTTTATTGGAAAAGAATGTAGTTGGGGTGGAAAAAATGTGGCAGAGGGTTGGCCATATTTATTTTTAACTGAATATTTTTGTTATTATAAACCCTCAAGTATTTTTACGTGTACTTCAGCAGTCGTAGGTCCATTAAATCGTATTTTCCAAACATTGTTTCATTTTCTTTTCTCCTAGTTTGTCTGTCCTCTCAGCCACGCTATGAATTTGCACGTTGAAATATCCTCTCTCATCCCCAAACCTGTTTTCCCTTCCTTCCTGTGTCACTCTCATTAACATCCCTCCCCCATCGGCGGTGGTGCATGCTGAATGCCCTTTCAGCGTTCATATGTTGTAGATGGACAGTAAGGATGGCTGCACAAATGAGAATGCTGTGTATGTGGTGGGTGGGTAGATGGGCTGGGGTTGGGAGTCTTACTGGAATGACCATGGAGACGACTGTCCTTTCCCAGTACACAGTCCCATGAGCTGTGTATTCATGTCATACTCAGGGGATCGTGTATGACAACAGCAGGTGATAGCCCTTCGCCAATGACAAAGAGAGAACTGCAAGTCTCTGCTATGTAGGATGTAATCGACTACTGAAACCTGATACATACTCAAATGTTGGCCATGAAAAATTTTGCATTCTTGATCCTGATCACTTAGACTGTAATCAAATTATCATTTGGATATTCGACAATTGCCATCCTTTTTGTAAACAAACCGTAGAATTTGTTTGAAAGATTTTGAGCAGAAAGAGCAGAAAGTTGACAACACCTGAGTTGGTTGCAGATTTGGCACCATAAGAATATGGTGGCGCCTGTGATGATTTGTTATGTGGTCTTCTGTGGATTCTGATTTTACGGAAATAAAATGGGAGGGATTGAGAATTGTAAATTCTCAAATTACTTACTCAAACTGGCCAGTTTTGTGTCGTAGTCATACGACATTGCTCGAGCTTAGACCTTTATCAACAAAGATGGAAATCAGTTGTCACGGCGGAGTGATCTCTTTAGCTTGTCTTGTTGTAATGTTTACTATAGGCTCAGCGACTGAAGTGGCAGCTATTAATAAATTTGTTCTGGCTTGAAGTGTCTTGAAAAGGCCAGCTTTAGTCCATCTTCATTCAAGATCACTCATCAATTAACAGATCCGGACCCCGTGACATCTCCACTTCCTCTCATTCCCCTCTCCAGACCACTGTGTCACCAAGGGCGTGGCTTGGGGGCACCACCGGACTCGTACCCAGCCTCGACACCCACTCTGGACACCATGAATTGAGACATCTGAGGGCGTGGTGTCATTTGGGTTTGTAGTTGTTTAGTAAAGGCTGTGTATCAGCTGTCACAGTGTTTTGTGGGAGCCAGGGGAAGCCAAGTCAGAGTGCTTCCTAAGGATGTCATGGGGGATTCAACCTTCGACCCATGGCTCATCAATCTCAGGCAGCTGTCATCTTCTCCCAAAGTCCATTGATGCTGTCAGACAAGGCAAGAGACAGGGACGTGGTGCATGTGTGCTCTCTTGCGATCGCGTATTCCGAAGCGTGGGATGGTTTTATAGGAAGACAGAGACACAGACGAGTGCATTGTGTCCGTTGAAGGGCCACACTGTTTGTATTTTACTGTATTAAAGTGGACACAGACTGCAGCTAACGAGCAAGGCTCTTGACCTTGATGTGAAGAGACAGGCACTGACCATAGGACACAAGGAACTGATTCTAAACCCTGTCCCTGTGTTACTTATCCCAAGCTGGACTACGGTAGACTGATGGACAGACAACCGATACACGGTGTTCAATAAAGGATTAAATGCAGAGCTCAGCAGCGCTAGCCAACACGGATGGATGATGACGAGTAGTTGTTTGTGATGACTCATTTGCTTACTAGAGTGATCTTGTTTATTTATTTTTCCTGTGGAAATAATATGATGATAATACAATAAAAATCAGAGAACTTTTGGATAATATTACGGGCAAAATTGGAATTAAATTCAGCTTATGATACGGAGAGGGCTGCGTGAAAGTGAGTGCTGTTTGAAAGATGTGATGCCACAGGCAAGTGGTCAGAGGATTTTGAAATTGCTTATTACACAAGATTTTTCTTCCCCCAATTGTCTAACATTATGTGTTTGTGTGAGATTTGGAAATTTAATGTACGGTATTTCTATGGCAGTTTTAATTGTGTAACATCTTTTCACTTTTGCTAGTCATACCTGTCTATTCATGGTCTTGACACACATACACACTGCTCTCTCCCTCTCAACCCACACACACACACACAGACACACACACCAACTGTCGTGTCTGATGACTTTCTGTGTTCTCCCCCCTCCATAGCTTGAGGATTTTATGAATCTCACCGGAAGAAGAGCATCGCACCTTATTAAGGAGCCACAGGTCAGAAACTCTACTCCTGTCCCTGCTTCCCCCTTTTGCTCCGCAGACCGATACCAAGCGGCTGCATGCTACAACATGAATGCTGCATGGGTGCCCA
>OMNV01005391.1:1649-42467 GCA_900303265.1 Brotula barbata | reverse complement strand
TTATCTCCCCCTGCATGACCTCACCTGGGCAATCCAAGTTTTGATTCTGCTTGGCTTCGGCACCAAATGATGATCATTTTGGCTTTGTGTTCTTTCCTTCCAATCATTTTATAATTTCTCTCCTCGGTGAAATTTTGGTTTTGCTTTATTTGTTTTTTGTTTTGTTTTTTTATATATAACTCTCTGGTTCATGACTCTGGTGTTACAAAGTTTATGACACACAGACAACAAACAGTCATTCAGAATCCCCTCAATTCCACATTTGTTGTACTGCTGTCTGCTCCCAGTTCCCTTTGCTTCGTGGCTTTGCTTTGCTCCTGGTGCTGCCCACCTGTGTCTGACCACTTTCATTTGTAATAGTTGACAAACATTTCTGCCAATATGTGATGTGCTTAAATTGCTTCCTTTTTGATGACATAAATGTCCTTTAAATCATGAGAAAAGTGTGCAATTAATGTTTCACGGTATATTCTTGACTTTATGCTATTTATTGTTCACTGCGCACCAAAGTAAACGGTGAAGTTGGTGTTTTATCTGTGATCATTGCCAAGTTCAGCAGGACACTCTAGAAGTGTTGTGACAGGCGATGGGTGAGTGGGAGTGAGTTTTCACACAGCACTCCAAAGGAGGGTTTTGTCTCTGCCAGCCAAATCACCACCATGAAATCAGCGCCTGCTGAAAACTGTTCTGAGGGAAATACAGAGGATAAAAGACTTCTCTTTAAAGACACACTTGCACCGTGAGAATATATAGCCGTGTTTTAAGTGATTTACAACCTCTACAAATGTCCTCTTACTGGTGGGGAAACTAGCAACTGATTTGGGAGTAAAAAGTGCATTGTTAAATGCAGCTTAATTTTTTTCAACCCTGTGCCCAAACAATCAGTACATGCAGCATTACTCAGACTTAAGCAAAGTAAAATTTGAATGCTTGTTTGTTCACTTTCTGAGCTTCCAGACAGAATCTGGAATTGTAATAAGTGTCACCTGCCCTTGGCTTCCACCGTATGAAAAATGACCAGCAACGTGCCCACCATTGACCAACTTTGGACCACAAGGCCTTCAACTGGGCTTTGGCAGCTTTCTAAAATAGTCCAACATTATCCACCCCAAGGTCTGGCTGACATCACAGTAGCCCCAAGGAAACTTCATGTAGTACTTAACTGGGTAGCTGCCCAGTATCCATGGCCCACATCATCTATCAATAGTCTATATCAAGAAACATTATTTGTTAGTTGATTATGCTCACTCTGTCTTTTACTTTATGTGTGTGTTAGTATAAGTATTGGATTTTTGCAACTTGGACATTTTTATTTTTTTTAAGGGACAGATTAGAACATCAGAAGCCACCTTTACCTCTTGATGTAGTATTGATAGCTTAGTTTACAATATTTTTGTTACCCATTGCACTTTCCAGTAATTGGAGGAAAACGTGCTAAGTTATGTGCATATTCTGCGCTTGAGAGGGAAACACCATGCAGCAATTCTACTTCCTTTTGCTGGCGAACCTCACGTTTTTTTCAGCTCTTTCAGGACCATGTGATTCAGTTAAGGGCGTGTTGTTTTTAAAAAGATTTCCATCGGCAGACTAAATATACCCTTTACTGGACCTGACCCCTCATTTGCCTTTGCTGTGGCCAGTTTAGGTTGACATGCTAGCTCAGCAGGGGCCCCGCAACTACTAATTATATAGGAGGGCTTCCATTTTACATCCTCTGTATAGTGTGGCCTTCACACAAGATCTTACTCTTCCTCAATTTTAGACATTTGGTTTTGCCGTCGATGGTTTACCTACGTTTCATTTCTACCTCGGTTTTCCCAGCAAAAAAAAACAAGTATCATTTGTTTTCAGTCAGAAATGAGCATCACGCTGCATCTTTGAGACATCTCATAAAAATATGAACTTAAAATATATCATATTTTTTCTATATATATATTATAACAGATTTTAATCATAACAGATAATGCTGTTAATGTCTGATCTGGCTTTTTAAAACTTAACTTCCCACCTGTCAATAACGATATCAAACCTCTCTTTTTTGCCCTCTCTGTCCTCCTTTCACTCTCGCTCTCTCTCGATAGATTATGTAGAGGTACATATGAAAATAAGCAGTGATGAAGTGCGCAGTAGCTGAATCCCAGCTGTCCGTAGGGATTCAGGGGATTTCATGTGAACATTGTGTGGTTTTGACACGGTGGCTTTTGATTTCACAACTGGAGGCTGACATCTATATTTAGTCAACTCCAGATGGTTTGGACCAGGACCACGGTTGCAGGTTTAATTGTTTTTCATCAGTTGATCCAGTCTTGTAGCCGCTGAAAATACAAGACGGTGATAGAATACGAGAGTGAAAACAGCAGATTGCAGGTCTTAACTCTTCGACAGATTCTGATGTAGACAGATGGTAATATTTTAAGATTGGCACTTGTTCCCTGCCTGCGCTCCTATTAAAGGAGGGATTTGAAGCCTGCAGTAGATGTAAGCATACTTGAGTGTCTGCCACGGCTATAGTCATAATTCATAGATTTTAAATTACATTGGAGCAGACATCTGTCCCCATCAGTCAGTATGTTAACATGCATGTTAAAACTTCAATTATAAAGTGATTAACGCAAGTAATAACATGTTGTTCATCTAACAACGTCTAACAGTATATACTGAATGTAAATGTGATTGAAATGTGCACAGTGTCAAAGTGTGCTTACTCCCAGTAACAGACTGAGATTATGTGATTAGAAATCGATTTATTTAGGCATATAAATGCCAAAGCAATCTACTTTAATCTGTGGGTGAACTCAAAGTGTCCTCTTTATTCAGGAATTGAAGAATCTTCGTATTTTGTCTCTGTTTTTATTATTTTAATATAGACTTAGTGACTGTGTTCGCCTTTTTTTTGTTGATATTTTTATTCAAGTGAAGGCACTTGGTCTCTGTCACTTACCCTCTCACACAAACAAGCCTCGCTCCAAATACGCCCAGAGAACATAAGAGTGAGTCCGAGCTCTGTGGAATAGAAAAAGAGGCTCCAACAGTACTTGGACAGATAGACAGTGTCCCCACAATCCCTTCTCCGGACGTGTCAGCGAGCCAACAGATGATACAAGACGTGGAGGAATGAATCAAAAGCATAGTGCCACAGTGTGTTCCACTGGTGGTGTGAAAACGGCAAACGCTTTTATTTTTCACTAAGATAAAGGTTCAACTTAGATTTACATGACAGAAATTATTGTCATGTCACTCTAAATCGCCAAACAAGACATTCTTTTCAAGAATTTAAAAATTTTAAGCAGATTTCCATTACGCTGCTTGTCTCTGTGAGAATCTCGTGTGCTCGTTATTAGATAAACAATAAATAAAGCAGCGGTCTGTGCTGCAGCAAAGGCAAGAGGCGCATCGATGTGCACTAAAGCAAGCGACCAGTGACTACATGGAAAAAATAAACCTTCAGTGGTTGAAGTTGTTGACAAGAACAGAGTCCTCAACTCACATGATCCACCGCAAGGCTCACACACGAGCCTCATCATACTCTCACACTGCTCTCCCCACTGGAAATGCAGTGGCCAGTGGTGAAACTGACTCTTTGAGAATCTTAGTCACATTTACACGTCCACATTCAGAGCTTTCCAGTGCAGATAGAGGTCCAATTTCTCCCTCTCTGTCCTCAGTGGGCACACTGCCAATATCTGTGCCCACTTAGCAGCACAGTGCTGGGAACCCCAAGGCCCCGAGCAGGTGTCAGCCTCCCTGCCTGGCCAAAGGAGCTGAGAGGGGAGCACAAAGGCCTCAAAGAGACCTGCCAGCATGGTAACCGTCTTAAATATCCCAGGCCAGTATGGCCTCTCCTCTAAATCTCTCGGCACCATAGGGTAGCTGCCAGAACGCCCTTTCTGCTACTGTAGCACTAACTTTCAAAGGAGTTTGAAGTTTATTTAAATACGTGCTCTCAATGGGGGTTGGTGTTGTGAGACTGATAGAGGGCCTCAGGAGCGCACCGACAGTGGGATGAGTCTAGTTTGAGGCCTTTATTTTTGCCCCTGCAGGGCACACTAAAGAGATGGATTGCTGTTACACAATCCTTTCTCCCTGAGCCTGTGTCTCTTCCGTTCTTCCGATGTCTCTCTTAAACTGTCATTTCTGTCAATAGCCTGCTTATGAAACTTGTGGACAGTGCTGTTTTGGATCTGGATCTCGTGGGCCAGTGTGATCTTTGAAATACCGGCTTGGCTCACAGCTAAAGCCGCCCTGGCATTTAGATTGGCAAGATGGGAAAAGGACATGGAAGAGAGGGAGAAGTGATGCTCTGTCCTCCTTTTATTCTTTCTGTCCATTGTTAACTACTGTGTGGTGGTGATGTGGATGGGACTGGTGAGTGAGCGAGGGTAGGGGGTTTGGTGGGTTGCGCGGAGGCTGCCCTCATCTTCAGTAAACAATAGGTCCTTGTGTATTTGAACCCCCTCCCGCCCCCGTGGCCCATGGCTCGGGCTGATGGAATTCCACTAGTTCAAGATTTGTTTGGTGGAAATCCAGAAACACATCCAGTACCTCTGAGGTTGTTTGTTCTCATTCACAAACTGATCAATAATCAATTATGTCCCACCCCTTTCTGTGGCTTTGGTGGCCTGCATTGATTGTTTTTTCCATGCGGTGCCACATGATATATCTTCCCCCCGGGTGACTAATTACTAACCTATTTTCTTCAGTTGAGCTGGTCACATTGGTGCTAGTAGGTCATTAAACAGGAGATGACAATGATGAATTGTTAAGGTTAAATTTCAAAGACAAATTGCCAGACGCAGCAAAACGTATGCACATACATATCTTAAGCCTGAGTGTATTTGCTGTTAGGTGGTTTTGTGTCCTTAAAAGATATGATTTTTGTAGTGTTTTAACTTGACACCTGATAACCTCTTACACTCTGCTTTGCACAATCCACCCACCGATTCAGTGAAAGTGTGCCGCAAGTGCTCGCTGCGGAGCGTGATGTTGAAAAACCAGAATAGCCCGTCTTCATAATAGGTCATTTCCTTTACTCAGAAGAAGACATCAGAATGCAACCACTTGATCATGCCAGATTGCTTTGTGCTTATCTGTCAGTCACGTGTGATCATACGCCCAAGCCACCTGACAAATCTCGGGTCAGTCAGGCTACTTCTAATATTGTAAAAGAATAGTGGCTTCATAAATGTCTGTGCACATCCATAGCAGCGAAACCAGAACAAAAGCTGGAATTGTGCCTCCCATCGCTGCTGCTTTCACATGCTTGGATCAAGAGAAAGGGAACCATGTGAGGCTTACAATTGAATTGTGCCAGTTAATACTATTTCAATGTTAATAGTGTTTACAGTGAAAAAATTGATTGATCTGTCGGTGTCAAAATGAATTTCATGGCTTATTGGTTGGCATCGTGGCCTCACAACCTGAAGGTCATGGGGTGACCCTGGTCTGTTCTGAGTGGAGTATGCATCTAACCCACATCTCTGCGTGGGTTACTTTCTGTCACACCGGTTTCCTCCCACCTCCAGAGACATGCAGCCCAGGTGAATTGGATCGAAATCAACCATAGATGTGAATGGGAGTGTGATTGAGTTGTCTATGTGTCAGCCCTGCGATGGACTGGAACAAAATGACATTGCTTCGTGTGTGACCTACTCTACCGCACATTTGGCTAATGTATGTGTATTACCAGGGGGATTAAGAACAGATTTAGGGATTTATTATAATATGCAAAACCACAGATTCGCCACAGTTCAGTCCCTTATCAGAACTGTGAAAGGCCAGAAAGATCGCGTAGCTCTGCAAATCAGTAAATGGGGAAACAGATCAGATGAGGAGGGATAGGGGCATAGTTACAAGGAATGCTGTATCATCATCGTCATCATCACCACCACCGTCATCGGTGCATACAGCTACACCCATTACTGTCACTCAACAATGGAGCTGCATAGAATGACACATTTCAATAAAAGGGGATTTTCTTAAGCCTGAGGTGTTTTGTTCTTACATAACACACAATAGAACAACAGGATTTTCTCACTTTTTCTTTTTTTTTATACTGAAACACACACACTAACACACACAAACGCTGGTGTTCTTCCTGTAGACAATTTTAATAGCCTTTTAAACACGTCAAATTGCATACCAGAGAGCCCCGTGTTTGTTGCTGTAGCAAAACCCTGCCGGCTTCGTGTGACTTTGAAACATGACAGTCGAGCACTTCACCACGTACTTCACCACGTGTCGTGTTCCTTTCCTCTCTCACCTCATCGGTCTGTGTCCTCTTTTGAGTCCTCATTCAGGTGGAACTCTGGTTTCCTACCCTCATTTGAGGAACACAGGTTTGAGCCATTCACAGTGTGTGTCCATGCGAACCATACACAAACAGCAGATGAGAAATGAGTAAAATGGGACTCATTTTTGTTCATGATTTATTGTTGATATGTGTACGTGCAACAGAAGACTGTCATGTACAGCATTGTGGAAATAGCACTGTGGAGATTGACAAAAAGCTCTGTGTGCACTGTTTGGGTGCAAAATGAACTTAATATTTCTAAACATGTAAAATAAAAAGAGGATGAGTCAATTGTGTGGGCTGTCTGTGAGAAGGAAGCTATTTTTTTTGCGTGTCTGTGCTGCACGATATGATCACCATTTTGAGAAGTCATTGCAGTGTCTGCACGTGAGTGGTAACTTTATCTTTTATCTGTCTGTCTGTGTGTTACAGAGGAAACTTCACAGTTCCGAAGTTATCAGAGTCTAATATGGGATTTGGAGTACTGGGAGTGTTTCTGGGGTTGCTCCTAGAGGTCTCCACCCATGGACCCCATGCTGTGCCTCGCACCTCTTGGAAACACCAAGGTATGGTATGCAAAAAAAGAATGCATCCTTTATCAATAGCGATCAACGGCTCATCTATTAACAGCCTGATCGCAGTTTTGATTATCTTATCTGTCATTCAGTAAAGATAAAGGTCACACATTTGCTGGTAATGCAGGTTTTGTGCTCTTGTTATTACAGTAATATTTATTTATATTTATTATATTTATATTTATTTACTTCAGTTTAATGTATTTTATTTTTAGTACGTTTGTCAGACACGAGTGAAGTCATCTTTGTAACAAAAATAAAGGCAATTGCACTCAATTTGATGCATCATCTTGTTACTCCAATTTGTATTCAGCTGGCGTGATGAAAAGTAACACCACAATGAACGTTAATGGTGTTATTGACGCCGCTGTTTGCAGAGTTGAATAAAATACTCGCACAGGAAATAAAGATCGCTTCTGTGAGTTGAACAATTAGCCAAGATAAAGGGACACATTTCTCACAGAATAAGGTGTCAAAACTCTTTTGTTCACAACGTTTTCGTGGCTGCACCTGTTGCCTCCATCTATTTTAAGAAACAGCCGCCTGTCTGGTGAGTCTCACCACAGTCTCTAAAGTTATTCCACTTTACTGTGACGAGGAAGCTCTGTTTGCATACTGCCATTTACATAAATAGCTCTAGTATCTGAGAAGCTCGCTGAAGACCAGCTCCCCCTTTCACAAAGATACTCCAGTCACTGTCTCAGTCAGTCAGTCAGCGTGTTTGCTTACATCTTTGTGGTGTTTATGCCCAGACATTGGCAACATGAACCCACTTGCACCTGGCAAGGCCCGTCTGCCTAACACAATCTCAGATAGAATTGTCATCAGTCTCAACACAGAGTATAACTACAGATAGATTCACATGATGCTCTGAGGAGGAGTAGACAGAAACACACTCAGACGCATGTTTATTGTCCCCAAACTTGGAATCAAAGGCACTTTTTAACTCTCTACTATATAACATCAAGACTGAACGGTGATTCATGAAACACAGCAGATTTATTTTGTTTTAATTAATGGTATCCACTGGTTTTGTGTTCAGATTTAGATCTGAGGGAGTTTTCAGAACCTGGCATCTTCAACTACACCACGTTGTTGCTGAGCGAGGAAAAGGATGTGCTGTATGTTGGGGCCCGGGAGGCCATCTTTGAACTCAGCAAGAAGAATGTGACAGTGAGGAACAACAAGGTAAAAAAAAATATGAACTGAGAGTCAACTGAGTGAGTGAGACAGTGAGCAGGAAACAGAATAATGACACTTTTTTGTTCCTTCTTTCAGGTTGAGTGGACAGTTGGAGAAACGAAAATGATGATGTGCACAATTAAAGGAAAATCTAAGGAGGTTAGCGTACATAGAATCAATATCACTCAATTCAACTCAAACTGCATATTGTCTTTTCCTATTGTTTGTTGTAAGCAAAATCTGTGTGTTTGTGTCTGTTTTTTTAATTTGATTCATTCTTGATCCAGAAGGACTGTCTAAATTACATCCGTGTGCTCCAAGTGCTAGATGATGAGCGGCTTTATGTCTGTGGAACACACGCCTTTCAACCGCAGTGTGACCATTTGGTAGGTTTAAATTTCAGTCTTTGGATTTGGCACCAACACACTCCATAAATTCATGTGTTCCGACGTGTTTCTGTGCTTTAGTTCCTCTCCAACTTCTCGCTGGCCAGGAGAGCTGAAGATGGAAGGGGAAAGTGCTCCTTTGACCCCTCGCAAACCTTTACGACCGTCATGGTTGGTGAGTTGAGGCGGTTTTCATCCAGATTGACAAAAAGCTCCTGGGTCACAGACCCAGCGAAATGCAGAATAATCCCAAATAATGTTGTTTCTTGGAAGCAGTGGAGTTGGACAGCAACTGAAAATTGCTGACTGGCTGGGCAATAATTTGCTGTTTTTTGTCCAATTTCCCTGCTTTTCTATCAGATGGAGAGCTGTACTCAGGGACGGCTTATAACTTCTTAGGCAGCGAACCGATTATTTCTAAATACTCTCCGACTCAGTCTCTGCTGAGGACAGAATACTCTACATCATGGCTCAATGGTGAGTTGGAGTAATGAGGAGAGGACAGGATTTGTGTTATAGAGTTCCTGCCAGTCCACCAGTGCAACTCAAAAGTTTGTGAATCTTTTTGCTAATACCTGTCTTCCTGTTTTTATGCTGCTTTCTTTGCAGAACCCAGTTTTGTTTTTGCGGACGTGATCAGGGAGGGGAGAAACAGAGCAGATGGTGAGGACGACAGAATCTACTACTTCTTCACCGAGGTGTCGGTGGAGTATGAATTTTTTGGCAAGCTGCTCATTCCCAGGGTGGCCAGCGTCTGTAAGGTGAGCACACGTCACGAGCCATCTGTACATACCAGCAGCATCCGCTTTTATCACTCTGTGCCTTCTTCCTCTCTGTGTGTGTGCCAGCTATTCCCCGTCTTCTTGTCTCTGTTGTCTTCATTCTCTGTAACTAACAAACCTCTCGTCCATGTGTTCAGGGTGACCTGGGTGGGCAGCGCACCCTGCAAAAGAAGTGGACATCCTTCCTGAAGGCCAAGCTGGTGTGCTCCATGCCGGAGCTCAACTTTGTTTTCAACGTAGTACACGACGTCTTCGTCCTAAAAGCTGAAGACAAGAGGGAGACTGTCATCTACGGGGTCTTTACCTCTCAGTGGTCAGTAGTTTCAGTTGGTGTATGGATGAGGAAAAGGCATTAATAGTTCAATACAATGATCAATATTATCCACTTGGTAGAAAAATCCACACAAACTCAGTTTTTGCTGTGTTGTCATCCCCTCAGCCTGACACGTCACAAGCTGTTTTGGGTGGGCGGGGCAATGTGTAAATGAGCAACGGCTCTGATGATATTTCAAAGTTCTTTTTAGTCTTTATTTAGTCTCAAAATAGGCCTCTGCTGATTACGATGGAAAATAAAGTCAAAATACTGTGTATTTAAAATGTGGTCTGTCCACAGAAAAGGAGAAGTCTGGTCACAAGTTACCCAGTTATCTACAAAAGTTAGCAGTCAGCGTAGCTTTAGTCCTCCAGGCTGCTAATATCAATACAAAAACCATACTTCCATACCATAGTCACTGATTTGAAGTTTTTAGAATCACAGAGATGCGATTGGGAACGGGTCCAACTGCCCCACTCTGAGAAACAACATGAATCCACTGCTGTTTTCTCCCACATTATCCTCCTCATCCCGAAGCCATGAGCAGGAACTGAAACCAAAACCAAAACAGTGTTGTGTTGTGTTTGTGCAGCTGTCTAAAAAAACCACTGACCAGAGAAAGCCCATGAAGAATACAGGGGTCTCACCATTTTCACAGTTTTTACAGACAATGTCACCTGATTTATATGCAATTGTGAGGAAAATACGGGTCTACATGATCTGGAACATTTTGTAAATCGGTATTCTAGCATAATCCGGAACCTTGAATGTACATTGAAAGTTGGTTTTTGCACCAAAACTGCCCAACAGTTCACATACACACCTCAGTGACCAACAGTCTCACTCTGTTCCCATCTATTTATTGGGTTTGCCCCTGCAGGGGGAACGTGGATTTGTCAGCGGTGTGTGCCTACAGCCTGACGACCGTGGAAGACGTCTTTTCCAGGGGCAAGTACATGCAGAAGGCCACAGTGGAGCAGTCTCAAACCAAGTGGGTTCGCTACAGTGGGGTCGTTCCTTCTCCACGTCCTGGAGCGGTTTGTACTCTTAATCTCAGATTGGTGTAAATCTAGTTATGTCCATGCAATCGATATTTGTTATTGTGTATGATGATGATGATAATGTACATTGCAATATAACATTTTATAAACACTCTCTCTTCCCACAGTGCATTAACAACCTCATGAGACAGCAGAACATCACCAGCTCTCTCCACCTGCCAGACAAGACCCTGCAGTTTGTTAAAGATCACCCCCTGCTGGAGGATCCGGTCCTGCCCATCGGAAACAAGCCTCGCCTCATCACCAGAGACGTCAACTACACTGAGATCGTTGTGGAGAGAGTCCGTGCACTCGACAAGAAAACCTATGACGTCATCTTCACTGGAACAGGCATGTGGTCTTTTTGGTGCCGTCATGCTTAGATAAAATGCTTGTCTTTTCTCTCTTGACAGTTATTTGCCAGCTTTAATGCGAGCTTTAATTCTAAACTGCAGTGTTGTTAAAGTTTCTATTTACTTGATATAGACTCTTAATAAATGGTGGACATCTGCCTCTGGAATCTTCATCACACTGTTATATACTTGTACATTAGATAAATCATTCCAGGTAGCAATCCAAGATCTGTTTGACAACTAAATAGCTCTCCATCACAATATAATATACCCTGCAGCATAGTTTTCCTTTATTGGATTCAATGTGTCCTAATAAAATGCTAGTGTAACACACAGGCCTTCTTACAAGACCCATTTGTTGTACTGTCAGATCTCAAAAGGCATAAATGACTGATTAACTGCTTTCATTTCAAGTTTGTAACAGTTAATTTACTCAAACATTTTGCAACTAACTTTGTACAACCATTTATAAATGTTATATTCATTTTCAACATAACAGCTTCTGTAGACCGATGAGGAGACGATGCTCTTCAGTCAATGAAAACATGCCTTCATCGACTGTGATATTTATCACTTCAATAGTCTCAGAACATCCCTAACCGTACCTCTGCTTCTCTGTTCTTGCCCCTCCACCTGCAGACAAAGGCGTCCTGCATAAATCTGTAGTGTTCGAAGGAGAAGTCCATATTGTTGAAGAGATCCAGCTCCTAAAGACCTCGGAGCCCATCAAGAACTTACAGCTGTCCTCCCAGGTCAGTGAATGCACTGCAGTGCTTCATAACTGCCTGCAGATATAGGGAAATAATGTTTGGGGTCATGATGATTTCAGATTGGCATAGCATATATGTATGACCTAGTTAGCCGTTACTGTAAGTGTGTGTGTGTTGGTGTTTATTTTTTTTGTGTGTGTCTGTGTCGAACATTCTTACGGTCTTTATATGAGGAATAAACACTATACATGCCCCAAAGCAAACCTCTCACGTTTCTCTGTCATGTGTTTTAAGTCCCGAGTGTTACAACGTTCGGAGACAGAATTAGGTTTTTATGGGGCGTGAACAAAGGTACAGCGATGAACAAGCCCATTTCTAAATGTGCTTAATGCAAATTTTACTCAAATGTACACATCTAAGCCACACGTATGTGTTTTTGTATGACCACATCTCTCCACAGACTCGATCTCTCTATGCTGGTTCAGACTCGTCCGTAGTCCAGTCCCCGACAGCGTTTTGTGACAAGTATCTTTACTGCAGCGAGTGCATCCTGGCAAGAGACCCCTACTGTGCTTGGGACCCTCCAACTTCTGCCTGTGTTAATATCTTTAGTACTCCCAACAAAAGACACGGGTAATATAACTTTCTCATACTCATCTCTAAGGTGACAGCCCTGATAAACAAAAGTAAAACCAACATTGAGAGACGTCTTAACTGACATTCTTTTCCATCTGGTTGAACCTGTTTTGCTGTGCGTGACTTTTTTTATTTTTTTTCAACACAGAGCGTGTGTTTCATTTCCATATTGCTTGTTTGTTTGTCTCCCAGGAGGCTAATCCAGAGCCTGAATGGTGATGCAGACCGCTGTCCGTCAGGTACGGCTTGTGGCAGATGCAAATTCTTCTCTCAAAATGTTTTTTGTCGGTATTGCCCAGCTGGGTGGGAACATCTGTGCAATGGAGCAGCTGTTGTCTAATTAAAGCTCTCATTTGTCTCTGTTCCGTGTAGTTTCCGGTCGGTCCCTGCATGACTACCAGAGAGTGACTGTGAAACCGGGGAGCTCTGCTGAGTTGCCGTGCCTGGTGCACTCCAACCTGGCCCAGGTGATATGGAAATGCAATGGCTCTCTGCTCACCGAGGCCTCTCGATTCCACCTCATCGGGGAAAGCGGTCTCCTTATTTACAGCGTGGCACCGGAGGACCAGGGTCACTACGAGTGCTGGTCACTGGAATGGGCCCCTGCTGTTGGGAAGAACTTCACCCGCCGACTAGCTGGATACCTCCTGACTCTGGATCTCCCACCCAGACCTTCACACCCAGCAGGCCACGCAGCCACCATCCATGAGAGCCAGGAGTCATCTATCCCCCGTGTCCCAGAAGATAATGGTAAGACGGAAAGAGCCCCACTAACTTCGGCCCTTGCGCCTCCCAGCTTTACAACTACAGTCCTCCTCACCTCCCCACCCAAAACTGACTCATCACTAACCCCATCCATCAGCAGCACGATCAGGTTCCCACCCAGGGACCATCTTCCCCCGAGCTCCAACGCTTCTCGCCCAGCAGCGGAGTACATGCAGCACAACAACAGCACAGCACTGCTCTTCCTTTTCCTCCTGTTCTTCCTCCTCTTCCTGGCCGCGCTAGCCTACAACTGCTACATGCAGTACCTTCCTGCTCCCTGCCTACGGCTCCGAGCAGCTCTGTTGGGCAATCACAAGAGCGCCCATCAACCTGAGTACCTGGCCTGCGAGGCGGGCCTGATGGAACAGCCTGTGACAGAGAAACTGGACCTGACGGAGCAACCAACCCAGAATGGCAGCCAAATCACCCAGAATCCACTGCGGGCGCTCCGTGACACCGGGTATGAAACGGAACCTGAGTGTGGCAATGGTAGGATCCCCTCTCATAGTTTTGGGGATGATAGCCCATCACAGGAGAAACCCTTTGATGTGGACTGTGCATCTCAGCCGATCCAGTACGCCGACGCAGATGACCCCTGCTAGCTGAAAACCGCTCTTACTTTCCCGTCACGTGTTTATAGTGGCTCACGCTCTTGCTGGGTCTTCCCCTGACATAAAGGCTGAAGTGAATCCTCTACAGTCAGTGTACAGCGTCAGGTGAAGTCATTCATTACGAGGCTCTGGCCAGAAAACTGATTTGCATCCAGAGATTTGATGGCTGCTGTCTGCCTGAAGGACCCCCGACGTTCACGACGAAACTGTTTTCACGAACGCTGCACCCAGCAAGAAAAGCTACGTCTTAAATTCCAAATTGAAAATATTGTTTACCAAATTGGTATGTTACTGTGATATTTTCCAAATTGGAGTCATGTTACTTTTTTGTACAGCATGGTTGGAAAATAGCTTCTTAAAGCTTTTTATGTCTTTTTTTTTTTTTTTTTTTTTTCTTTTTGCAATGTTGTTGGTAATAGGACAAAGGTACCTGCTTTGAAGTCGTAGTTATTTCTCAGGGAAGGTTTGTCAGACAGTGTTGCCACCTCCTGCACATCTGGTGTGGGTCATCATCTTTTTGAAAGGTTCAAACCACTTTCTAGTTTAGAGAGTCCTGTGTGAATCATTTTTCTGTACATTTCTGCATTCCTGTTGACTCCACCTGAGCTGATGCTGTGTATTAACCTTTGCTAGTTATCGCCCCCATGCGGCCAGTTTAAAAAATGTACAATATGACGCGATGCTTGCTAACATTCAGTTTTCTTCCACAAACATGAGCCCTGGAAACAATCTGAAGTTGGTGGATTTTTTTTTTGGAAAATGAACATTTTAGCATTTTTTTCAGAGATATATTATTTATGATCAGTCCCATTCATATTAATCCAATGTTTTTATTAATAGTCCAGTTCAGGATTTATTGCCTGTAATTTGGAATTTAGGTCCCTGCCTTCATTGATTAGTTTCTCTTTTATCTGGTTTGCATGTCACCCCTCCTTTAGCCGTTTTCCTCAACGCTCTCTCTTTTCTCATCACTCCCTTCCTCACAGCTTGCTCTCCTGTCGACACTTCATCCTCCCTGTCCTCATCTGGAAGTAGCAATCCCTCTGCTTTTCCTTCTTCCTCCTCCTCCTTCTCCTCTTCTTCCACATCCTCCTTGCCCTCCAAGCCCCACATTGTGGAGGCACAGGAGGCAGGGGTGCGGCTGCTACCTCCCCTGCTGAAGGACCAGGCCTGGGGCGTTCATGCCCAGGAGGCCTTCCTGCTCTTCTGCCTGGCCTTGGGTGAGTGGTGCCTGTGATATCGACTCTGCTCTCACCCTGAATCCAAACACCCCTCCCTAACCAATTCTTGCACTTTTTCTCTTTTTAACCCAACTTTCTCTCATTATTTTCCACTCATTCTCTCTTCCTTTTACACTTTGCATGTCTCTGTTTTCTACACTCTCCCTGTGCAAACCAGCCTGCCGAGGTAAACTAACCTAGAGAGAAAAAGTATGTGAATGTGAGTGTGTGTGTGTGTGTGTGTGTGTGTGCCTGTGCCCGTGTGTGTGTGTCTGTCCTTGTTCTAGTGTTTTGTCATTCCTGTGGTGTTCCATCAAGGTCTCTTGTAAGACTTGACTTGTATAAGGGGCCAAATTGAGTGAATGTTAAAAGCGAACAAAGCTGAGATTTTGTTGACCTCTGATCTGGTCGACTGTCTGACAGCTTTCAATTCCGTGTAAATGAAGACACAATTTTGTGTATATTACTGTGCGACAGTCACAGTCTGACCTAGAACGTGTATTATTGAGTGACCTCTCAGAACAAAGTCACACTTAGAGAACTATACTGCACTGTGTTATATCTGCTTTCGATATGTCACCTGGAGCAATTTTGTGCCTGTAAACAAGTGTAAATATATTTGTATATATGGAAAAATACTTCGGAAATGTTCAAAAATCTAGGGGATACTTTGGTGTAATGGCTGTTGTTAGGGAGGCTAAATAAATTCTGATTTCAAATGTTTCAACACTGGCTTGTTTCCTTCAGTTTTTGACCTTTTATTGCATATTTTTAACACCACAGATTATCTAATAGATTATTGATCAGACCAGACAAGTGTTGAACACAAATTTTCAGTGTAGTTCGACGCAAATTTGATTTATTCAAATTCAGACCATTTTTCAGCATCGAAACAGCATTTTTGTACAGATGAGTGAGTGTGGCTTCAAGTCGGGTACACTGAGCGTAGAAGCTGTGACTAACGTGAAACACCACACGAAACAATTGATCAAACTGAACACAAAAGGACCGACCAAGGGCAAGTATTCACATTACATATACATAAAACTGTCGACTGTTCGTCCCTTGGTAGTTCTTGACCATGAGGGGTCAGTGTGAAGTACAATTGTGTCCTTTAGGTCCCAGTGATGTCCACATTCACTGGCTAATAAATGGACACACGCTGGATACCCCTGTAATGGAGTACCGACACCAACTGGGCCAAGGAGAGGTGCTAGTGAGCAGCTGGCTCAAAGAGGGGCCGCTGATCAAGGATGCCCGATACCACTGTGTTGCTGAGGCCAGCGCAGGAAGTGACGTATCTGAGGTGGACCTCCAACTCACGATTGGAGGTATTCAGAGCTGACATCAATGTATGATTCAACAGCAGAGACCACACCGCAACAATTGCTCATGGAATGCAATGGCTGATGGGAGATTCAGGCAAAGTTGGGGTCCAGTGGTCTAAGCCCAAACAGAACCTGGGGTCAAGATAGTGTGCTTAAAGTGGAATAAAGCAGGAAAATGAAGGGACAAGTGGATGGTGAGATGTGATTAGCATAGAGAATCGTAAGGGTAGAAGGCCTAGGGGGTGAATTGAGAAATCTGAGAGGGAGATGGTGATCATCAGGACTGGACAGGACTGGACTTGCACTGACTGGACAGATGATTAGAGGTGGCGTTGAGGTGTGGTCCCTGCTCCTGAACCTAGTCTAACTTAATGTTTGTTTTAAATAAAAAATGAAAATGTGTGGACATGTAAGTAAAGTATATCCACGTCAAACTTTGTTATTGGACAGATGAGGAGAGCATTCCATCCAGGGATCTGAATCACTGGAGAGGTGCGCTCACAGAACATGAGCAACTGCTAAAACGATGGGAAAAGGCCTGGGTAGGTTGTTGTTTACTGTCTCTTTGTTTCCGATAGTATAAAATGGACGTTCTTTCAGTATGAAGGGAAAACATTAGCGTCGTCCAAGAGGAATCATCTTTATTCGTACATACATTACAGCCTCCGCACTTGAATTTTAAATAGAACGCTCGCTCAGGTGTTTACTTATTTTAGCTGGTTGGACCCATTTTAATACTGTGTGTACAGACACTGATAAATTTGCTACCTCTGTGAGGACAACATGCAGAACACCTTCCAAATTAAATGCTGATGATTCATGAGTTTTGGTAATCTCCACTCCTCTACCCTTAAAAAAAGCTCTAACCAGCTGAAATAATTGACAAGCGTGGGTGTGCGGTGTAATATAAATAACAGGAATCTGCTTTTCCCTCCGTAGGAAAGCTGTGACGGCCACTGAGCATCACTGGTGTTGGCTGAATCTGGATGTGAACGTTGTCCTTAAACCCAGGCGGACCAGGGTTAAGACACCGAAACTGTCATAAACCAAAGCACTATGATATCTCACGTCTTAAACTGAAGTGTGGCTGACTGTGAAGCAAAGGATTCATAACACCTGACCTCTGCAGGAGCTCACCTGGGTGCAGTGACGGTGCTGGACTCTGACACGGAGACGACGCTCGTTGGTTGCCATAGTCTGAGGACAAGCAGGCTGCCATTACACATACACATAGGCTTTTATCCTCCTTATACTGAACATTCTGGAAGCAGTGTGTGTATGAAAGAAATGTTCACGATAAGGAGCACTGTGAGAGGTCAGGTCTGGTTAGGGTGATTTATTCCTGACTGTGAATTTTGCACTTTTCCCTCCACGATCACTGCGTGTTCATCAGCACTATTACACACTCTGACGGTTTCACTTTAGTTACTCTCATTTTTATTGGGCATGCCAGAAAGCCATGTTTACTTAAATGGTTTTGGTTGTGGCATTGTGTAAATGTTGAATGGTGTAGGCTAGTGTTGTTTTTTTGTTTGTTCTCACCACTAAAATGTCTCTTAATCATGAACTATTACGCTTATACCAAAACTCAAAATCTCAATGAATTTTAGGTTTTCTGTCTGCAAAAAGCTTCCCTCCACATCAAAGCTGTGACTGTCTGTTTGCCTGTGTTGTACACAATCTTAAAGTAGAAATAAATGCAGTTTGCTTTAATCATCGCTCATCCTTATCAATGTCTCAGCAAAGACTTTTCCATCGACTTTGCTTTTCCATACGTCAACATTCATCGCATAGTTATTCTAACTTAAGATGTCAACTGACGTTAAATGTTCAGTAAAGTTCATACATTCAGAAACTTTTACTGCTAAACAATCGTTTATCCGGATTACCATGATGATGATGCATCAGACTCCAAACTCCACTAGGCATTTATTCTTATAAGCTAGTAGAGGAGGATGAAACATAAGTGAAAATAAAATCTATTAACATGAAAGCTGTAGACCAAATCAGGCTGATAATCCTCTGCTGACCCCACAGCATTAGCATGATTAATAAAATAGACTATCAAAAAGCTAAATCCTATTGCCCAATACAAAACATTTCATAAATGCTCAGCGAAATCACGAAATCAATATTTGCAGGCAAAAGCCATCAGCATGACCCTTGGTGGCGTATTCTACCTCAGTTGGAGTTGTAGCGCCATCTTGTGATCACATAGAGCACGATGAAATACATGGTGCGTGGTGAGGATGGATTGATGTTTTTCAAATATTTTGAGACAAAAGTCCAAAGGGGATGATTTAATATTGATGGAGAATAGAACATAGTGATACAGACCATGGTGTGTGTGTGTGTGTTCATCTTATTTTTAGTTGTGACAGTGGTTTGACAAAATTAAATAAAGCATACCTGTAATACAAGTCATTAGACTGTTGTGTTGTGAATAAAGTGATGACAACTTCCCTCACCCATAATCCAGTCCACACAAAAAGGACACCTGTACTGTCCTGACTTCAGACACTCATTGTTCAGAACTTAAACAAATGCATCCACATGTAACATCATCACAGCCATATCAAGTAATTTAATAACACTCAAAACCAGAAGGATTTAGATTCCAGATGCTGATACGAGCAAAAAGACACAATTCGCCTCTTCATTATACACACACAGCTGTTTGGCTGAGAAAATCCAGCTTTTACGCACAGCAGGGAACAACTATCAGAGTGATCGAGTATTCACTGAATACCAAAATATCAACCCGGAGGAATCTTGCAGGTGAATGACAGCGGGATCTCATCAATGTTTCTGCAGAGGTCTTCTGAACAGGAGGATGTGCGGCTCTGAAGGGACAATGAGAGACATAAAATGACATGTTTTTTCAGTATCGCTTCCCAACCATAAGCTGTGTCAGGATCTGCATACAGATAAGATAAAATAAATAAATCAATGCCAACTCATTGTTTTATTTATTTAACAATTTTTGTAATTTAACACAGGTTGAGCACCATAGGAGAAAATTACAAATGCATTCCAATTAGGTGTTTATCATCTTTTAGACTGTTTTAGAAAGCAATGCAAACTGTTACCTCACTGACACGTACAAGTAAAATAGACTCAAATTATAATGTACATCCATGATGATAAATATATGAAACAAAGGAATTAATGACAATCACTTCTACAGTTACAGTATGGGAGGATTAACGAAAGGCTGCAGAAATATATTAATTGTCATTTTTTTATGAGGTCTTTTTATAAGTGGAATATATTTATTGTTCTTCATAAAAAATTTCTGACGACACAATTGTATGTTTTTATAAAACCCAATAATCAAAGTTGAAAAAAAAAAGGCTGAAGGGATTTTGAGACTTGAACTTGTGTAAGATTAGTTTTTATGTTTATGAATGAATATATGTTATACATGGAGGGTTTAGGAGGTTGTGTGTATGTGTGTGTTGAACCAAGAGCTCAGATTTTCCTACCTGGGTCGTGGATCATGTAGTGGATCCAACCTCGGGACTGCTGCACACCCAGCTGTCTCCATTCATCCTCAGACATCAGATGCGACCTTGGAATGTATTTCGCCATTTCCCGTGGCAGGACGACATGTCTAGCGTGGAAGAAACCATTAGGAATCAACCGCGTCCTCCCCAGCGAAAACCAGGATAATACTTCAAAGATGATAAAAGTCTCACCTGTACTCGTAGTGCTCGTCGTTGTATCTGTCAGAGTAGTATATTTGGTTGTGAGACATGTTTCAGATGACAAAACTTTGACACCAAACTAAAAAATGACAGCACCACCTTTTGCTCATAACTTTTAAATTGAGCAAAAGCCCTGATTGGACCGTTTGGGTCACGTGACAATGATTTAGGTCCACGACGCTTCATCAACAAGGTCTGTGATGTCGGATGACTAAAATAAATATTATGTTGTTCCGGGATTAAATATGGCGATTAATTCATTAGAAAATTATTTTTTGCTTCTATTACCGTCATCTAAAAGCTTCGAGTACTCTGAGTTTATGTAATTTGTGTTAAAAATGCGTTTAATAGCGTGTTTTGCGTTGTGGTATCTTTGGGGCTTGTAGTTTTTAAGAACACCGCGTTTTAAACTACAATACCCACAATCCTTTGTTTTGGAGCGGACTGGTCGTTCTGTTTATGTTGTATTTTCAACAGACGTGATTCTGGATTGAAGATTATACAAGAAAAAATCTCAAAACAAATATAAGGAGTCAGTATCCATATACCATATAACAAATAAATAGAAATAAAAGTGAATAATAAAAACGGTCGTTATCATATCTCTCCATTTGTTGACGCAATCTAAGGACATTTTACATATAAATATGAATACTCTTTTAGACAAAAATAAAAGCTTGAAAATCCTAAAATACACTCCTGTAATCCTTACTTTCTAACTTGTTCATAAAATGTTTATTTCTGTCTCCATTGTATTGTGTCGTTAAATGCTTTATAACCTTTCATATAGTCATCACAGAACCATGAAAATTGGGACAACTGAACAAGTCTCTTGATGCCTTAATGTAAAGCATAATATTCAGAATTAGGTTACTCACACAGGCACACACACACAGTTACGTGATCCTCCTGCATTTCTACAGTTTTGTAATGAACAGACAGCTCAAATGGAGCTCTAGACATGATTATGAAGAGGAGCTCTCAAGGCTGTGGCTGGTATTGTCCATACAGGAACTTCTTACATCACCCTGCTCTCTTTGAGTATGCTGTCAATACTGTTTGCCATTCACTTTATTGTGGTTCATTCATCTTTTGGCAAACACAACACGAGCTTGTATAACCACAGGAAATAATGCTAATGAAATGTGGTCACAAATGGTGTCCTACTAGGCAATGTACGTTAATCTGAATTTCTATTCTAGTGTCCATATAAAGACCTGGAGGTTTCAGTTCTGCCATATTTTAATCAGAGGTGGGGGCTAGTCTTATATGGTCATAGACTGATCATGTCCATGTAATTTGACCCATAAATACTGATTATGACTCATTATAAGGACACCATTTGACTGTCGCTTTGAAAGAAATTGATCCAAAAGATGTATTATTAAGCAAGCAAATCAATTTTCAAACAACGAAGGCATTTGTTTTTATTTTGGATAATTAGAGGAATATCATTCAATAACTTTTCATGACTTTAGGGCCAAAATAATAAGCAATCATTTTATTAATTGTTTCACGAGACCTGTTACCAAATGTTTAAAAAGAATGCATTTTTTTATACAAGTCATATGAATTGAATTAGACACTATTTCAATAATGGAGCTACAAGGAGCTGCGCCCAGAACTTGGTGCTTTTCATGGTGGAAATCACTGTACAGTGCTGAGAAAAGGTATTGCCAACTACTGTGGTAGGTCTGGTTGGCTGTGATGACCCTGAACTCAGCAGACAACCCACAGCTGCAAAGATTTAAGAAGTGAAAGCTCCGATGCTGGAGAACTTTGGACCAGCCTGGTAGATGATTTTCAAAGAAATTCAATTCTGCTAATGTGTTCCCTTTTTTTGGCTTTAAGTGAAGCATTGTCTATCAAGACATGCAATGGATGCATTGGACTCATCATTATTTCATTCTAGGAGCGATTTTAAACATTTTAAAGTGTCTTTCCAACCAAAAGTTCAGTAGAGAAATGAAACTTGCCTTTAACTTAATTGCCATGCTATTTAATGCTTTGTTTCATAGGGAAGTCGACCTGTTGTCTGTGCCCCCTCTGTGCGTTTTATCATGTTTTTGGTAACCTGGCAACAGTAGTCAAGAGGAGAAATGTCTGCACCTTTCAATGGATGCTCTATCACTCTCTCTCATAATGTACTCTATCTCTTAAAATGAGGTAGAAAATGATTATGAACCATTTAGTTAATAACATATGTTGGTTTTTTTTATATACTTCATATTAAACATTTATTTCAATTTATGTGTACACATAATCCCAACCTAGGTGACATATTTGAATAATAAATGCGTTATTTTTACTATTATTTGAATCGATTTATTGTTTTTTATTATTGTTTTTATTGCTTTGGGTTTTTATATTGTTTGTTTATTTATTTTTCAATTTTCCTTTCTCTTGATACTCCCTGCTGGTTGCCCTGTACCCATTCACAGCTATAACAAAAGTTGAATGGCATAGTAGTATCACATCTTGACCACTGGGTGGCAGTGCAAACTGAGTAAAGCGGTTCTGACAGAACGCAAGATTCAGCAGACGCTCAGTAAAATTAGTGGATTCGTGGGATTGCTGTATCTATCCAGCTGAGAAATGTAAGTTAAGTGTTTCTCCTTTCCACCACTGTTATGTTTCCAGCAGTTCCTGAGGAAAAATATAGTTCAAGCTTTAGTCTTTAGCTGCCAAACGCCTAATCTAGTCATGAACTTTATGCGTGGTATGTACTGCACTGCTAGTTAATTAATTAGGTGTGGCTAATGACTTACACCTGCCATGTCTCATGAATAAATTGGTATGTTGTAGCAAAACCCGATAGACAGTTCCCCTCACCAATTATGCAAAAAAATGGAACATAAGTTGACCTGATAGCAGGATAACAACATATGTTATATCGTAGAACCAAATTAATTCTTTGCCTGGATGTCTTGTGGTCAGAAGCGTCCGTCCATGTAGACCACTCCCATTTCCACCTGATAAATTCTCCATGTGATGGTAATGGATAGCACTTAAAATGAAGAACAACTCATCCACAAAGTTGAGAAGGAGTTATGATGCATAGAAGGTGCATAAGCACATTAGAAAAGGCTGTAGTGAAATAGCTCGTGTATACACGTACACAGTGCTATTTATTTTCAGGCAAAATACGTGAAAATGGCTAATGTTAGCTGGATAGCTAACATTAGCTAGCTATTCAAATAGTTAACATTGACGTCGACGTTAGCTAGTATTTGCTCGTGTTAGCATGAGCTCTAGTCAGCTAACTTGAATGAATGAATGACGTGGAGGGGACGGAGCTTAGTAGAGATGAACACTGAGGTGACATCCCCGTTTTCTGGGCACAGCTACCATGTTTGGAGCCCTGTGATTGGTTCATGCTTTGTACATCATGATTTGAAAATGTTGCCAGTGGGGATTAATTAGTGGTTAGATTCTGCAATCAATTTGCTTGCTCACTTCCACAACCTCCTGTAAGGAATGAGTTTATGGTCTGCTGCCTAAAGCGAACAAATCAATACACAGTTTAGTTACACTGTGTCATTGTTTACAACTTCTCCTGACATCAATCATCACTATAGGGCACATGTGATAGAGCCCGACATTCATCAGTCTCTAATTTTGACAGCCATTTATTTATATTATTTATTTTTTCCCTATGTGGAGGGATTGCTGACCAATTAAGGGAACAGTAAGGTTAAAGAATGTTAAAATGTGATCACTGTATCTGGTTTATGATATTCAAATATTCCAGATACCCATTAATGCCCTCCCATATCTAACTGCATTAATGGGAGCAAACCATGAAGTTGAGGAAGTGTGACACTTAAACGTGTGAGAGATTTTAGTTGTGAATGTCACCCAGCTGTATGGATTAATTTAAAATCTGGCGATTAGTGATTGACATCTGAACACAATACAAGCTCTACTGTATGTGGTCTGACAGATCATTTTGCGTTATAATTGCTATGTATTTACGTTTATCTGGGATGAATCAGGATACAGATTGCAAGATGTAAATTTTATTTTTGCAATTATTGTATTGCAAAGTGTAAATACAGCTATAGATATTTTTTAAAGTTTATAAACTGACTGAATCAAATTTTTGCACAATATACAGTATATATATAATTTAATCTAATTTTTCGATGAAATTGGCATTCTCAGATGGTTTTGATAGATTATTAATATCATCTTATATATCACCCACTTCAGCCTTTTATGATGTCACAATTAAATAAATGTATTTATTAAAAGATAATTGAATAGCAAAGACACTAATTCTCCCGTTTATTCATATAATATTTTACAACACTAGCATACAATAACCATTTATTTTGCTGGTGACATAAAATGAAAGAAATGTTCATTGTCAGATTGCGGTAATATTGGGTAATAAAATGGCAGAGGGCAACAATAGATTTATTAAATATAATACATATCTGCCATATATATATATTTAATTATTGCCATACAAATTTAGATGTTACTATTTGTCTTCATCCACATAAAATATAAATGATCATGGTTACTGTTTCTATGAATGTGCAGACACGCTGATAAAGGTGGGGGGTTGGGGGCATATCCATACAATTCCTTGCTTTGTTTAGCTTCTTATTCTGTCAACCACATTAACTGATATCTTGTAAAATTGACAGCAATCTCACATTGGATGGATTACGTACCGTTTTACAGGGCAGTTTAAGAGAAAACAAAATGTACACCTGCGTTTTGGAATGGTCTCGTCCACTATTCTGCAAGCCTCCCCTGAATGAGTCATCCAGCCGGCTCCTCATTGGATGAGACCATGCCATCCCTAGGGATTGCCTTGCAGAGGCAGAAAGGCCTTGCTTCCATTCACAGAAACATTGGTATGCCAGCCTGCTATTTCATTCACATAAAAGACTAAATATTGCATGCTTTTATTTGTCTTCTGCTCTTTTTCTCCTTTGTCTTTTCGCCTCCTCTCTTGATTTGCGAGGGCCTGCCTTTTCCTCCCTGCTTTTGTGTGTGCCTTTGTTTCTGAGGAGAGAGAGCAGACGTGCTCTTTTTTTCTATGTTTGCCAGGCAGGAAAGAGAGATGTTGGGAGGGACTGCAGTGCGAAATCTGCAGCAGAGTGAGAGCGGAAGCTGCTTATGAATGAGCGTCAGTCTTTTGGCTTTGCTAGATGCTCCTGAGGACATTTTACATGAATGATGTCTGCTTGATGTGCTTTCCGCTACAGGGGAGACAAAGATGCTTCAGTGCTGCTGGTTTTAAGGAGACACTTGGACTATTTCCATTATCCTTTTGGTTGTTTCTGTGACTCATCCGTCTGAGAAACACGTTGTTCGTGCTGTGTTTTTATTGAATGTGTCATTCTGGACATTGAACCAGGAAAATTATCGGAAGTTTTAGACACCGAATATGAAATTGTGTCTTCTTCCTAGTAATCATTTATAGCAGAAACGCTGATGGAAATTTCGTAATGCACATTAGACAAACGGACAGTTTTGCGTTGAAAGATGGAACATTTTGTCTCAGTTGTATTAAAGTCTGATTATAAATGTTATTTTTTCACAGAAAAACATATTGGCCAGTTATCATTTTCTGGAAGCATATCTTTGAGGGTCAGTAATGCCTGCCCATATTCTGCAGGCATTATAATTTAACACGGACAATGCATTAATGATGTTATGCATTTCCAATCTTGCTGCAGTTTCACTACATTATTTCTTTCACTGTATATTTTACTATCCTTTATGGAAAAATAGTTAAATCGCAACAGTGACACTGTTTTACGTCAAATAACCCTATTTTCTGTTAGGGATGCACTTTTTGTTGGAATTCACATATGCTAGTTTTGATGAATTATTTCAAGCTACAAATTATAACTCTGAATCTTGTAATTCCTGCTTTTATCAATTTGTACACGGAAAAGACAGTAATTTGAGCTAATTGTCTAGACATATTTTGCTAATTCAGCTACCTCTCATTCTTCATTTCCTTTTTCTCAGATAAAAACAAATACGGGGCTTGGAATAATGAAGAAGCTGTTCTGTAATGTTGATCAAATCTCAGATGGGAAAATTAAAAAATTGATAGGTTCTAGCGTGCTATAAGTAGGAGTTTTTTTTCCTCCCTCCAACAGGAAGTGATTTGCAGTGTTCAGCAAGCCTTTTGTTGAGAAGGTTTTCTCAGATCAGTGAGTCATGCTTTAGCTCTGAGTCGGCAGGCAAGCAGCAGTCAGTAGAGAGTATTTGCTCTTCCCTCGCAGTATCCGAGATCATCGACAACATAGATCCTTCTGTTCTTGTTTTTTTTTTTTTTTTTTTTTATTGTTGGATTTTTGAAGGTAGAAATCATCATCAGCGTGCAGAAAAACTGCTGGAAATCAAGCAAGCTGCACCACAACACTGGCAGCCTTTGAGAGAGCCTTTTCTCTCCATCCTCTTCCTCCTCTGCTTCCATGTTGTGTTTCCATGGATTGTGTCTATATATTTCTGTCTGTCAGACTGGATTGCAGCTTTGGCTTTAACTGAGAGCAGACTGGACTTAGGTGACAGCGGAGGCAGCAACTCAACACAACCACCACTGTAACCTCAATAGAGAAAATTACAGTCAGGTGGCCTGTGGTTACTAAAAGGCGATTGCTGCCTGTACCGCTGCTGCTATGTTACAGGAGAGGGTAATCAGCACGGCTCAGCCACGTCTGCCAGCACACTTGTGAAAGAGGCAGGCTGTGTGTCTGTTGGTGGAGAGGAGGAGAGAGCAAGAGAGAGAAGGGTATGCTTCACCGTACCAAATACAACCGCTTCAGGAATGAGTCAGTAACGTCCGTCGATGAGCTTCTCCACGGCCTGTCCATGAACCCCAAGGTCTCGGCCACCCCCCAGCCTGCAGCCGAGACATCATACACACCCCCGACTGAGGTCCATCCCTCCGCCACCACCGCTGCTTCCACCACCGCCACCAGCCACGGCTCTGACCACCTGGAAGATGGAGGTACCACCCTCTGCACCCTCATCAACAAGGTGTCCAGCCTGAAATTCAGCAACTCGGGCAGCTTGCTGGGTATCAAGGGTCTGCCTTCCGCCGTCAAAGAGCTGGCTGTGTCTAAGCTGCAGGGGGGTGGGGGATCGGGCTCAGGCAGCTCCAGTGGCTCGAGTCCCAGCGTGGCGACAGCAGCAGCGGCAGCACCCAGTGGTGTGGGTGGCTCTCTCTGCAGCTCCACTTCCCCCTCTGCGCCCTGCTCCCAGCTGGAGCCGGCCGTCAGCATGATCAAGAAGAGCAGGCTAGAGGAGCTCCAGCCCAGCGGAGAGGACTGGAATCCAGCAGGAGGTGGTGGACTGGTGAACAAACCCTCCAGAGGATGGCTACACTCAAACGAGAAGATCTCTGGTCCAGGAGTGACGTACATTGTGAAGGTTGGTGGTCTTTCTGTCATTCTCTTTTTTCTATTTTTTTTTTTTACTGCGGTTTTATTGGCTTTTATAGGTTTTTGTCACCTTGATTCCTTTCTTTCAGTGACTCAAGTAGCTTAATGGGGGTGGTCACTTGCACATCACAACATGCCCATGTGTGGGTGTTTGTAGGTAGGCTACAGCAGAGGGCTGAGTGAAAGAGCAGGGGCCAGAAAATAGACATTGAATTATTCAGGAAATGGAGAAGGTCAGCGCTGGGGAAAAGAGGAGAAAAAACCTGCGGGCGCAAATCCAGCAGTCATGCATGCAGCTGATGGCATCGTTTTGTAAACATTTCATACTGTTTGGTATTTCTGCCTGTCCTTCTTGTGTATGTGAAGGCACAGCGTTAGGCTTTTGTAACCATGGCAATGGGTTATTTCTGTACATGGCGTATCTTCATAAGCTTTGCGGCTGTTTTGGCTTTGTGATATTGAAATGGTGAAGTAGGAAGCGGACACAGTGCGGATGTTTTTCTCACCACAGATGTCCTGTTAATGTTGGTGTGTTTTAATCAGCAGCCATCACGCATCGTTTAAGGCAGCACAAGTTGGCACACAACTATGAGGAGCTGCGAATGTCATCACGCCAGCAATGAGTCACTATGAGGAGCGATGATGATGATGCTGTGCCGCTGCTGTTAAAGTGTGAAGTGAATTAAAAAATGGAGCAAACCATTTTCATTGAAACTGTATAAGTGAAGTTTTTTGGGTTTTTTTGTTCATCTCTTCCTTTTATTTATGGGGCACGTTGAGCTGGTAAGAGCGAGCGTGCTGAACGATGCTGCTTGTTGAATGTTTTACACGCCAAATCAAGTAACACTGTACGGCCACCATCATATGACACCTACGTACTACAACATGTCGGAACAAAGCAGTGTCTGTGAGTAGCGTGACATTCCATTAACCGCATTAAGGCCGAGAGTGTCCAGTCGATGCCTCTGAAAGCATCCACACTGCGAGAGGGGAAATGGGGCCGTGCCTGTGCTCTCCCAGCCCTGCTTTCCTGCGGTTTGAGTCCTAACTATGTGGCTTGAGTTCAATGTGGTGTTTTGCTCACAGCACTTTTAATTAGTGTCATGTGGCCCCCCGCACATCATGCACCGCTACTCTCAAGGGACAGTGATTGACAGTGACACTGTTTACGTTCGCTTATTTAGATCATGGTCGCTGTGTTAAGAACGCACAAATGTACACACGTGCTGTATTAGTTTGCTGTATGTTTTTATTTATTTTATTCATCTACGCTGCAATTTTTAGAGGTCAACTGCTCCAAGTTATTTTCCTTTCAGGCTACATCAGGGGGTTGTTATGTGTGTGCCATTCAGTCAGTGTCAATACTTCTATGAAACAAGGCGCCAGATGTATTCTTTGAAGTATTTAGTCTTTTACTGATCTGAACTTGTAATAAGCCTTTGTTTCATCGTCTTTATCTCGTTCAGATATTTGAAATCATTCTATATTTATTAGTGCACATTTTATTGGCCTATTTTATTTATCTTAATCATCACTTGTCCCATCCGTTTGACCCCAGAGTTCATTATATATTTTAGCATAAATGCATATTTGTTATGAAAATAGTTTAGCACTGTAGACCTGAAATAGTAATTGACAACATGTGGTTTTACAAAGGCTACATTATGTGCCTTTATTATGTGTTGGCCAAAATCTCTCATAAATATTGTAATGGATTGAAATATCTTTGAAGACCATTCATGCCATTTTCTTACTTGTCAGACTGCAAGGACCCCCATGGACGGGGCATATCGGACTGAAGTCTGAAGTCGTTGTTATGAATGTGTTTGTCATATAACTATAAATGTGATGAGAAGCTGTCATCCGAAGGTGGCCTTCTGGCACTAGCCGCATTTATGACATTGACTTGTGTATAACTGCCAAAGTGTTGCTCTAATAATAAATCAGGAAAAGTGTCAAATGACAACATCCTGTTTATTTGCTGGTACTTTGAAAGCAGTGAAATCGAGATGTTTGACTGTGTATCAGAGTGTCTGTTTTTTCTTTAGATTGTTTTCATCATCAGAAGTTGTCAGCACAAAATGTTCCCTTTGCAATATTAATCAGAGTCGGTCCTATAATATGAGCAGGCAGATGGTATTGAAGATGACTTTATGGGATAGGTCATCAGACATTGCCCTATACGCCCCCTCGTGTAGCTGGACGGTTAGTGAAGTTCACTTGACATGAAAGAATAGATGACAAACTTGAGCACAACGCTTTGCCCACAGTGACCCAAGGAACACATATCAACAAGAGTAAATAAACAGAAATCAGAAAATTATACAAATGACATTTCCAGACATTGAGTACAACACAGCATATTATATTCAATGTTTTTTTAGAGTGTATCAATGGTTCTCAAACTGTGGTATGTCTGGTTGTATGCCACACTGGTTGTACAACGACTCTCCGGAGAATCCAAACAATTATAATTTATGGAATTTCTTTTATTATGGCAAACCATTCACAAATAAAATTGGTTTCTTCATAATATTTTAGAGTTGCATCGTTTTTTGTTTTTAAAGTAAAAATGGTATTTTTGAAAATGGTACAGCCCATTTTGTGGTTTTAGTACTGCACTCAATGTCAGTGTTTTTAGTTTGTAGATACTTCATTCTACTTTTTGGTTTTGTCAGAAGGGAATACGTGGTTTATAGATATATTTTACTGTTGTATCTACTGTTCTCAATTTGATTTGAAAAACAAAAACAAAACAGATGCTCTTCTATGGTGAAAGCATGAACACAATGTTGACATGAATCTCACGTGAGCTGTAAATTCTTTTCTTGTTTTTTCAGTACCTTGGCTGTATCGAAGTCCTTCGGTCAATGAGATCCCTGGATTTTACCACCAGATCACAAATAACGAGGTAGGTGTGAAACAAATATATACCAGATATCATTTCACAAAGACAAACAAAACCTTATACTTCCTTTTTATGCCGCGTTCTTGCATGTGTGACATTCTTTCTTTGTGTCTTTGTGATTATTGACCAGTGTGCAGTGAGGCAAAGGCCAACACGGCTCAGTTTGTGTCATGTCTGCTTTTCTGCTTGACTTCCTGGAGTCAGTCCAGTGTTAACATTAGAGCCAAACTAAGGCCACGCTTTGAGTCTCTCTCTCTCTCTTTGTCTCTCTCTCTCTCCCTCTCTCTCTCTCTCTCTAAAAAGACACAGATAGAGACATACACAAAGACAAAGCTCTCTCTCATGCTGTTGCTATTTTTAGATTTTCAATTTTTACTCACAAAAAGAATCTACTGCTGTGCAGACCTATCCTCACAGAAAAGATAGAAAAATTAAAAAAAGTATTCACTTTGTCTCGGAGGGGGATTTGACTTTTCTGCATCTAAGCTCCATGTTTACCCGCTCCTTTATTTATGCATATGTTGCTCTTTTTTTACATGAAAAATACGGTTTACTTACCAGTACCTCTCAATTTGATTATGCTTTTACACTCACAATATAGTAATCCAGATTACAGTGCCATCGTAATATTCCCTATGGAATAATCTGAAACGCTGAGAACATTGCATATTCTTTGTAACAACCTGTAGAGCTGGGTATATTATAAATACCTGGAGAATCAGTCTATCAGCATAACTGTTGCTATGTGGCAGTTTGGTGGTTGTCTACGGCTTCATCTCCCTCTCTCTGTGCCTCTAGAGAAGCCATCAGCCTGGTGTGTGAGGCTATTCCAGGGACCAAAGGAGCTCTGCGGAAGAGAAAGGTAGAGTGAAAGCAGAGAGAACAAGGGATGGATGGATGAATGATGGAAAGCTAGAGGGAGCTGAGGAAATGATGAAAAGAAGAGGTAACAAGAGAGGGAGAGCATTAGGTAGTCATTCACCCTTACGTATATAAAGCTATATATAGCTTTGCTTCTGTAAGGAAGTTCTTTCTCTCTCATCATCCCCCCCATGGAAAGAGAAAACAGAGAGCAAAACGATGACAGAGAAAAATTGTACTGACTGTCTGAGAGGGAGAGGAAAGAGAGGAAGAGGTATGGAGACTGTGTGTGTGTGCGTGTGTGAGTGTGTGTGTGTGTGTGTGTGTGTGTGGGCGTAGCTCCGGCCCACGATGCATTGCATACTGCGCACAGTGCTTAGTGACTCATGTAGTGCACAATATCTGTGATCAGGTGGCTGAGGCAGTGTGTGTGTGTGTGTGTGTGTGTGTGTGCGCGCATGCATGCATGTATTTCTGCTTGTACGTGCATGTAGTGTGGGGTGTGAAATGAAGCATTGCTCTGCTCTCCAGAGCTTGTTCAAATGTCAGGGAAGAGTATGTTATACAAAATCATTGCTGAATAGCTGTGAGATATAAGATGTTATTTTGGCTATGTGACAAATGCTCTGTGATGACATCAGCTGGATACCAGGAATTCTGAATGGATTTGGATAATTTTATACGGCCTCTTTGCCTCCTCTTGTCATCAAACTCACCCATCAAAGCAATTTAGGAACCCGACACTCAACAGTCCTTTGTTAAACTATAATTAGATGTAATATAATGAAGATAATGAACCAATCAGGGTGAAATGAAACACGAACACTATGTACCTTATCACTGAAAAACATTTTTTTATGGCATCTTGTATTGTTTTTCCTCTTCTCCTCTCATCATTCCAGCCTCCTTCCAAAGTTCTGTCCAGTATCCTTGGGAAAAGCAACCTGCAGTTTGCTGGAATGTCCATCAACCTAAACATCTCCACCAGTAGCCTCAACCTCATGACGCCTGACTGCAAACAGGTCAGTCCACGACCCCAGTCACGTGTTTCACAACTCAAATATATATAAAATAACAACATTGCACATCTAGAATAAAGGGAATTCTAACGGAAATTAAAAATTACAGCTTAAATGAGTAAAGGTCACTGTAAACATGAAAATGAATGAGATTCTGTGGGTTTAAATGATTATTATTCAATTACTAATGTAAAACATTAAATTTGTTTAATGTCATAAATAAGGTATACAGTACATTAAAAGCAGTTTAACTTGAATAGAGATTTTCTCGAACCTCTCAGCAACTGCCTGCGATTAGTCTATTTTGTAAAATCATTCTGTGCAAAAGTAAAGGCAGACAAGTACTGCATAAGTACACAATAACACCTACAGTAGACTAAAATGGCATATTTTTCTATTTAGATGCTTTTAGTCTATTTCTGGTTCACACTGCTCAATCCTGTTGTTGTTACTGCTGCAATGACCTAATTTCCCAACGAGGATCAATGAAGTTTAATGTGAGCTAATACCTAAGAGTGATGTTGCTGTACCAATCCCCTGCACATCACATGTACAAACTGTGAAGAATAGCTAATGGGTTTTACTTTACCTGTGAATTGAGTTTGTATTTTCTAGGTAAATTTTGTAAATGAATTAACTTAACTAAACCACTGACACAACAAGCTATTTGAGTGGAAAACAATATGCTGATTCCAGCTTTCCCCTCTTCGGGATATATTGCGGAGTAACATGGTATTTATGGGGAAAAGGGCATAATATCTGCGGCTGGTCTTCAGAGAACTGAGACATTTGGTCCAACGTCTATCAGATCCTACTCACTACCATGAATTGTAGCTTCGCATCACTTTAACACCCATGAGCACCTGTTTTTTTTTTTTACATTTGTCAGCTAAAACAAGCCACCAGGCCACATTTGTAAGTCACTGTAGCTGCTATACCTTCAGGGCAGTAATCTAAGTAGAATATGGATTATATAGTGTGTATCAGAGGCAAAAGATCAGTTCCCAGCTAAAACTAGGACACACATCATCCACGTGGAGAGGTCTAAGTTGTTGCCATATTTTCAACATGTGTCTTTCTTTTTTTCTTTGTATGTCAGTACAGTTATGATGAATGTTTGCAAGTATATCAGTATATTAATAAATATCAACTCATTCATGCACCGTGTAACTTTAACCTCCTGACAGATCATAGCCAACCATCATATGCAGTCCATCTCCTTTGCATCAGGTGGAGACCCTGTAAGTAACTCAGTTTCTCTTTATACATAATTAATTGACAACTGTGTTTTGCTCTAATTAACCAAACTACCTCACCTATTAATTATCAGTGTATGGATTTATGCTGGGAAAGGTTCACGGGATCTCCTCTGTAGAATATCACACACATCTTTAATTGTAAGACTATAATCTATAAAGTGTAATCTTTCTATTTGGTGCTTCATGTACTGCAGGTCTAACAATACACTAATAAAAATATTTTATCTCTTCTCATTTTATTTTGTTGACAATAAAATCCATTGTATTTAAGAAAAGCATTCTATGAATAGGATGTATTATTATTATCATATTGATTAATTCTTTACTTAACATTGCAACAGTGCTTTATCTTTTATTATTATGTACTTTAAGTAGTTTTTTTTACATTGAGTCTACATATTTACAGTACAGTCAAGCACACAGCTACTTTTTTGCAATATCATTTCAATACTATATGTCATATATCGAAAATAAACAATTTCAGTGATGTACATAGAATCTGTGGCTACAAAGTTAATAACCGAATATCATAAACATATAAATGTTTAAAAGAATCATTAGCAGTGTACATAAAGTGAAAGTTTTGTGTGAACTACAGGTATCAGATTTATGCTTTTGTTGTGTCAGTGCAGTATTATTACAGTTTTTACACATTTTTTATAGGACACAACAGATTTTGTTGCCTATGTAGCAAAAGATCCAGTTAACAGAAGAGGTATGTGCTTATTCCTTTAACACTTCACAGTACATCCACGTGTGATGTCTGAGTGCTGACGTGGTTCTTTGAAACATTTTGTTGCTTTGCTTTTCATCAGCGTGTCACATCCTGGAGTGTTCTGATGGTTTGGCCCAGGACGTCATCAGCACCATCGGCCAGGCCTTTGACCTGCGCTTCCAGCAGTATTTACAGTGTCCTTCAAGCAAACTCCCCTTGACACATGAGAGGTGAGGAGTTTGTTTTTATGATACGCACATAACTCACACTAAGAGTAACACGACATAATTCCAGCGATGTCAGTCTGCTACTGTCTGCAATCGTGATCAAATGTTATATACCCAGGGTGTTAAACATGGACGAGCTTCCATGGACAGAGGAAGAGGAGGAGTCGGCAGAACACCCTTATTATAACAACATCCCTGGCAAAATGCCGCCCCCTGGAGGCTTCATTGACACACGTCTGACCAATCAGAACACAGCACCAGATGGATGTCAGGTTGGTTTCTTCACATTCTGTCATTAAGGGCAACAAGGCAGTGAGTAAAGGGTGTAAAGCAGTGCTGTGACATCCCGTCTGTGTGTTTGTGTGCCGTCAGATGGGTCCCGGCTCTGTAGATCAAACATACTACCAAGGGCGACTCTGTGGAGAGAGCTGGGGAGATGACAGAAAGGCTATATTCATTCAACAGGGTAGGATGTTCCCACCTGATCGCCGTTCACTGTACAAATAGCACGTCTTGTCGTTTGATTTTTGCAGCTGTGTGACTTTGATCGTTTCCAGGATCTTTTGATATAAGCGGCCTGCCGGAAGGTAAAAGCCAAGTGCCAAAGCCAGGAGAGATGCCCATGTATGTGAACACCCAGCAGATTGACGCCCAAGTCCTCGCAGCACTGCAGGCGGAGGCGGAAAATGTGACAAAAGGCATGGCAGCCACAGCCAAAGAGAGCCCACAAATGGACCTGTTTGACATGAGTAAGTCTCAGAGTGGTTTAGGTACTTTTCACGCATACTCAGTTACATTTTTATCCAGTTTTACTTTAAATAAACCAGTAGCCCAGCTATCAAAGACATAAAAGAGCCTGAAGAGAATTTATGTGTTTAAGATGACTTTTTAATAAGAGTTGTTAATTACAGTAATGGCCCGCTTTTGTGTCCATCTGCCTTTTGCTTGTTACATACATAATAACACAATGTCAGCATGAAGACAGTGGGAGGTTGGTGGTGATGTCAGCGTGCTCTACGTCTCTACCTCAACGTTTGCTCTGCGATTATACATTACACGACAGATCAGTTACATCCGGATCTGTTGTACAAATTGAATTTAAGCGTTGTGCTGTGAAGTGAAACATGACGTGTAAGAACAGGTGATGTTAGCGCCACAAAGTGATGCTACAGGCTACATGTTGTAGTTCTAGAGTATGTCAATATTGAAAGTATGTCTTTTTTTGTTTGATTTCAAATACAAATATGAAAGGAAAATTCAATAATAATCAACATTTTCTGTTGAAATTAGTACCTATTAGTACTATTTGTAAAAATCTGGTATTAAATTACACAATTCTTCAAAGAAACAATCACGGAACCATGAGAAACAATAAGATTGACAAAAAAAATTGAATTGTGACAACACTACTGATAACAACATTACAAAAATGCAAACCTTCATGTGAGTCATTATCTTAAAATACAGTTCTATGTAGTTCTTTTGCTTTACTTGGTCTTTACAAGTGTCAAAGAAAGTCTTAAATTGTCTTAAATGTAGGTAATTTGCAAAGAATTTCAAAACAAAGTAGGTTCATGTACAGATCAACATGCTTCAACAAGGACACCAAACTCCATATAACACACACACACACACACACAGTCCCAAGAAGTAATAATGAGTCAAAATAAGTGAACAGCCAGGTGAGTGGGTCATCAGCCAGTGTCATCGCTGCTGATTTCAGATCTGTGGTTTTATTCATCGTCACCTTAGCAATCGATAGAAGTCGACATAAAAATAGCATTAGACATGTAGTCAGAGATTATGCAGAATAGAATACAGGTTATTTTTCTTATTTTAGGACTGGGTTTTGTTGTCTGTTTTGGACTGGCAAGTTATCCTGGATGCTTCCTAGTAGTAACATAGCATAGCATAACATTATCTTGTTATAATGTGGAATTTATCACGTTATAACAATATAAGTTATCACGTATATCAACGAGAAACATTTCTGGTTTTAACAAGATAAACGGCATTTGGCTATAACATGATGAGTTTGTATGTTGTAATAAAATAAACATATTTTGTTCTAACGTGAAAAATATCTTCTTCTAACAATAGTCTTTTCACTTTTTATAACATGATACAATTACAATTTTTCTTTATGTGACGTGGCAGCAATAACACTTCAATACAAAACAGTTCTACAAATTGCATCACATTTTTTTTTTTAAGTAGCTGCTGTTATATGTGGCCGCAGTAATCAGAAAACGTTCCCCTCCCTCTTTTACTCATGAACTCTGCTGCTTCCCTCACATATACTAGAACCATTCGAAGATGCCATCCAGTCTCAGTCCCATCCACAGTCCCAGGGTCAGGCCCAGTCCCAGGTATCTGGTCTCCACAAGGCCGCGTCGGTGGACAACTCGAGCCCTCTTCTGGTGCGCTCACTGGCCTTCAGAGCCCAGGAGGAGCTGGAGGGCCAGACATGGTACCACGGCAAAATGAGCCGCAGAGATGCTGAAAAACTGCTAAAAGAAGACGGGGACTTCCTGGTTCGCAAGAGTACGACCAATCCTGGGTCCTACGTACTGACGGGCATGCACAATGGACTGGCAAAACACCTTCTGCTAGTGGACCCAGAGGGCACGGTGAGAGATGACACAACATATTGATGTGTGAATGTGTCATAAAAGTAAGGAATAGGGAGGAAGTTTGATTGGTTTGTGGGAAAATCAACGTTTGTTTTTGTTTGAACTCTGCATGAGGCCACAGCAGACTAACAAACATCTCTCTGTCTCCTCTCCAAGGTAAGGACAAAAGATCATATATTCGACAGCATTAGCCACCTCATTGGCCATCACCGTGACAACAATCTGCCGATTATGTCAGCCGGGAGTGAACTGTGTCTCCTGCAGCCAGTGGGAAGGAAACAGTGATGCTTGCAATGTCTGATGGGATACAGGGGGCTCTGAAGAATCTCTGCTACCATCCTGAAACTTGAAGATGATATGCTCTATGCGCCGACAGTGTTTTCGGGAAGTTGGCCCGCGGTGACTTAACTGGAGGCACTGGAAGAGGCCAGATTTGTTTAAGATAAAAAAAAAAAAAAAGATTTATAGAACTGTTATTATTTTGTTGTGATGACTGAAATTCTATATTTTTGAGAAGACACATAGGTGCATTTGGACACAATATCTTGATTTGGTGTTTTAAGACATGGAAAAAAAAGACAACTGTTCTTGTAGTTTAGATGAAGTGCAAATCAAACCTCAAAGAGGTGACAACAAGAGTATTTTAGAATAAAAACCTGAAATTTTAGTTTTGTCTGTCAAGCACAACCACATTTCTACAGGTACCGTTGGCAAAGAGTTTGAGGAAACTAACCTGTTTGGACAAGTAAATGCGATTTATATTGAATTACTTTAGGAGAAAATTGTCCTTGAATCTCACCAATAGTGTGACAGCTGACTCAATATTCACTATATGAAATCTGCTTTTATTGGGGACTAGACCAGAATGTGTTTTGCTCTGCAGTAGTCAAAAAGTGTTGGGGTGCAAACAGACATCCTTCATAGTGCTGTCAATGGCTTTAAAGATAAAACCTTTTTAAATAAAGTATTTTCTTGTGTCACTGCAGTCGCATGACTTAAAATCAACTGTTCTTGTGGACATTGTTCGTAGACCTTGATACCCCTTTATTTGAAAGAGGCGCTTGTGTATGCTCACACTGTAAAATATTTATGCTTTCAAACAGTGATTATTTATGAATTGGTTTTCTCTGGATTTTTCGTTTCAGTGTGTAGTCAACGATTAGTTTCGGGGTTCGAGCCATGCAATGGATATTCTTTCATTCTTAATGAACATTTTTGGCTTTTTTGTGGCTCTTGAAATTGTATTTCTTTTTGAACGATCACAAATGAATAGCACAATCACAGATTTAAATCACCCCGAGTCGGTTGTGACGAGACGATTCACCGATGTGTTGAGATGTAATTTACACTGCTGGGATTCAATTAGGCCAATCCTGAGTTAAGGGAGTGCACACTGGAACACACACTATCAGTACGAGATCATTCAGTGCTACATATTGATGTAAAAACTGCTCTCTCCCTCATCAGTGTGTGAATATTTGAAGGCAAGACTTATGTCACCAAATTTCATCTGAGACTAGATCATAAATCAAATTCTCCTACATTATCATGAATCAGGAGGAAAGAATTAAAGTACTACAATACATTTAGTGTTAGATAAGTGAGATTATTCCATATTACTGCTTGACATCTTAACCTTAATCTACATTTTGCAGTCCACTGCACACATAATGCTTTGTGTTCAGATTACACAAAATCATACACGCAGATTCTGGCAATTGACCTTTTTGAAAATGCTCTCCTGGTGACTTTGTCAGTACTCTGACGGATACCAAACGAACGGGGCGTCGTATATTTGATATGCACTGGATCGCTACAGTTGAACCAAAATCAGCACGAGTTCAATGACAGATGCAATGTAACATAATGTGCCTGTTTTTGCTGCCAGAGGGAGTGTAAATGCATCTCACGCCACTTAATTAGAGGGTCATACTATTTAGCAAAGAGCAGTATTACGATTATCTGGAATATCCATCAAAACGGCCACCAGGTCCACCACGTGCTTATGGTTTAATATGATCTTTTGTTATTCTTTGTGTGCCATATCAGTTTTCTCAGGATTCCTTTGGGAGAGCACGAGAAGAGAGGGGCACAAAGAATCACCCGCGATAGATTTTGACTCCATCCAAATCTTGGTGACATCATCCCATTAAGTCTACCTTGGTGGGAGATGGAATAACGGGGGTAATTGACTTTAAAAAGCACCGAGCTTACATTGACGTTTATTCTGAGATGAGTCTTTATTTGTGAAGAGCAAATTTTACGGCACCGCTTGGGCAAAATGTGCGACGTTTTGAACGCGGGGTCTCACAGGAGCAACTGCATACTTGAATCTCTCCGATAACAATTAGCTGTGCCGTGGCATACGAGAAATTACATCCAACCAGAAACGGCGGGACACAAACAAGAACATGGCTTTTTCCCCCCGTGACTTCTGTTGATAAAAATGTGCCTTTTATTTGTACAAATGGTGTTTTTATTTCTCTTTCTCTCTCTTCAAAGTGCAATAGCTGATCTTAAATGGGGCATGCCTGTTCAATAGAGGTTGTGTTTTGCCCTGCTGTGTGTTGCTGCTTGAGACTACTGTTTTCTCTTCCCTCCTCCCCCGCCCCCCCGTCTCTATTATATATTCTAAATGTATCATTTCCAGATTCTAAATATAAATCTTTGTCAGAGGGAATCACACAAAAAAAAAATCACTATTTTGGAACAGGTATAGAAAAAAAAGGAAATAAAAACAAAGAAACAAGTCCAAATGATGTTTACAGATTTAATCTTTTGGTTGTATGAGTTTATCATTATTCTGTATGACTGTTGGCAATAAAACCGTGAATGTGTAGAAGCTACGTTGTTGTCTGTAATCCCGTAACGTATTTCATGCTGTTTGTGGAAGAATCGGCATTAGGCACCACGCGCCAGATAATCCAGGCCAAATATGTGCACGTTTTCCTCTTGATTTACACTTAAATTTTCCATAATAACACTAATAGCTGTATGTAGTCTGCAGGTGTTCAAACGTTACATGCTGTATGCTCATGCCTTTTCTCCCTTCCCTGGGCCGACTGCATGCCTTCAGGTTACACTAATTCTCCATAATAGCTTTTGGATTTTAATAACTCACCTTAAAGTTAATGTGCAGATTTAAGAGACTCTATACAGCGTAAACAGCATGTTGTGAAAGTCTCCCGTCAGCACTACCACTATTCACCAGCAGATGGCGGCAGATTATCATGAGTAAACCGCTGAAGGCTCTACAGTGGAATAGGAAGCAGATGCGACTCCATCCCAGTTACATCAAATACACAACTTACAGTGCAGTCCTCCTTTACTACACGGTGTACTGAAGTATTATTGAATACAATAAAATACAGACTAAACTGCATATAATAATAAATAGCTTTTCCTTAACCTGATAACTGATAACAATCACTCCGGTCATTACAAAGGCCGATTTGTCGAAGTCACAAGGTGAAGAGCACCGCTCATTAGCAACTCTGAGTGACAGTGAGGTGATGAACGTCTGGCCTCGTATGGATGAGTTGTAACGAGTGTCCGCGTTACAGTAAAATGATCAAGTTAAAGGAACAAACACTGCCCTGCAGCTTCGTTCTAGTCCAGTCATTACCCAGAATCCTTTTGGTCCTTCGTGCAGGCCCTCGTGTGTATAACGTGGGAGGCCCCTCACCTTTCCTCAGTCCTTCCTGTCCCTTTCCTGGACCGCCTCAGCGGCACCTCTGCCACCTCCCGTCACCACGGCGACCTCTCCTCGGGCCGTATCCATCTCCCGCTCCAGCTCCGTCTGCCTGCCGCTCTGCTGGCTCTGGTGGGCGTTGTTCTGGCTGCTGCACGACTTGCTCCTGCTGCGGCTGGGCTCCAGAGACGGC
>OMNV01005377.1:13439-26077 GCA_900303265.1 Brotula barbata | reverse complement strand
TGAGATCATGAGGAGGAGGGTGAGAAGGACCACAATAAAATACAATCACAATACAAACCATCCATCCACCCATCCATCCATCCATCCATCCATCCATCCATCCATCCATCCATCCATCCATCTCATCCATCTATCCATCTATCCATCTATCTATCTATCTATCTATCTATCTATCCATCCAACCATCTATTATGTGAAATCACAATAGATATCCAGTAACAGTAAAAACTTACAGTATAAACTGGATGTGGACATAAAAACATGATTATTGTCCAAACGTCCAATGTTTGGATTTCTGTGTACCATCCTCATGACAGAGTGTCTTGTCCTCTCCTGTGCAGCTGAGGGCCCTGACCCACCGCCCTAAGCCCCCCTCTGTCATGGAGGCTGTGTCCAGTTGGTGTAACGACATCGTCAGCTCTGCCCAGAGCTTCATCTCCTCCACTTGGACTTTCTACCTGCAAGCTGATGATGGCAAGGTCGTGGTCTTTCAGGTAAGAAAGTCCTGGATGTCCTGGAGGGACAGGGTTTGCTTTCTGGGACCCCATCAGTGTGTGTGTGTGTGTGTGTGCTGCTGTGAAATCGAAGCCCAGTACTTTACAATCGGAGCGTGAAAACTTATTAAGTTGATAATATTAAACTTCCAGAGGGACTCAACAACCACTGGTGGTACGCACTATGCAGTTTGAGAACCACTGCACTGCTACCACATAGTTTGAGCGTATAGGAGTTTATTCTTTCTTTGGCAGTCTAATGATAGATGATGCAGCTATCCTGATTATTCCAGCACTGCAGCAACCCACAGCACAGCCACAGCTGATCCTGCACACCTAAGACAGACGAGAGTAAACAAAGCAGCATCAGCATGTTCCTTCACGCTGACAAGTAAAACAATTAAAAGTGAGTCAATGTCTGGTTTCGGTTGAATTTCTCAATCGGAATTTGTGATACATTTTCTTACACTGTGACGGCGTAAATGTTTGTTTGCGGCTTTTGTCGCCGAGTTTTTCGCTGGTTAAAGTCCTTGATGTATGTGTATCTTAACTCTTCAGCTAAGGGTTTGGACACTTTGCCATCATAAAGGACAAAACTTTACGAACGCTGCAATCTATAAATTCAGTATCCTCACCTTTACGGCCCAATTTTTTATTCTTGACATTTTATGTATTCGTTTTTGCGGTTAAAACCCCGTCAAGTCAACCTTTGACAGATTATGATCCGTGCTGTCCTTTGTTCCCTGTGAAGTTGAAATCTACCCTCTGCCATACGGTACCTTAGACCTTGGGTCACAGCCAAAGCATCTCACAGCCATTTTAGAGTCAGGGCGTCTGTGAAGGTGGAGTGAACAAGGACACGCGGCAGGGATGGGACGAGGTCGACGAACGCGGACGGCTGTAGAGGAATTTTTACCGACGCTGCTCTCTGATGTGTAGGATTTACAATCATGAAATCGTCTATATTATTATCAATCTGTGAAGTTTTGACTGGAGTGCATAAATAATCAGGATGAAATTCTTTCTGTATCTTTGGTCGTCGTCTCGCAGGTGTTAAGGCCTGATTGTTTGAACTCGTTCCTACTGCGTCCGTTAAGCCACCGGAGTGTGTGCAGCCTTTCAAGAAACCGAGCTGAGAACATCCCATGTGTTTTATATTTCCATAATCTGACTTTGATGGCAATTTAAGTTACTTACGTACAGTAAGTGAGGCGCTCTGCGTGGAATTATAGTATTTGTGCACGTTTACCCATACAGTTGAGCTTCTGTAAAACAGACGAGTGTTTGTATACGCTGGAATTCATTATAAGCGGCTTTGTGCAGGCTGGCTGGGTGCACAGACTGGGGCTAACTGGGCTCGTGCTGCCCTGGCTCATACAGAGAGAAACATAACATGGCATTACCAAATTTTCTTTAGGACTTGTCGGTGAAGGATGTTTGCATTTCACGGCTGTGACATGTGTGCTGAGGCGGAGAGAGGGAGCCTGGCTCCACGGGGCCGTGAGAGGCCATCAGGCCTGTGTTTAGTGGGCAGCTGGCAAACCGCCATGGGCTTGACAGACTGACTCTCCGAGCACTGAAACAACAGAAAAGTCCGGCGAAGACACAGCAAGCCATGTCTGCAATACAAATCATGTGGATATGAGCGGAGCGTCCACACAAATCCATCTTTGTATGTGTGTGTGTGTGTATAAATACCCACCACCAATCTATGACAGCACTTGGTTCAGATTATAGGTGTGGTTTTAGGATGACATCACTTAAGTTATCCCAAATAAAGCCAAAATAGATACTCACAAATACTCACGTATCATTACGAGGCAATACTCGCCAGTTTTTGCCGCTCCCTTGTCATATATTGTTGTTATTTTGACAGGTCGTCACTTAACTGTGCAACATGGTGCAGATTAAGAAGTCAAATTAAACATTAGTGAGCTGGTTCGTCGATAAACTTATTTTTTTTTGTCCTTTAATTCTGAGGCTGAATGTATTTCCTCCTATATTAGCCTCTACAGAAACAAGAACAGTGCAGATAATGTAGAATAGTGATGGTACGGCAGCATGCTAAGTTTCTATTCACTTCCTGTGACTTCACTGCACTCTTTCTAAATGTAAACAAAAAATAAGATGGCCACATGAGGGTGCTATATTAATGTTCAAATTTCAGAAGCCCCCTAATTGCTCAAAAATGAACTGGTAATTGAGTAGACGCAAACCATTCCAAGTAATTTAGAGGATTTTGGATGAATTAAATGAGCTTTTCCACAGTAATAATCTATTAGTGATTGAGTATTCCATGCAGAAAAGGCATAAAAAAAATCAATTTCTGGAGAAGTTCTGTTTTTTTTTAAATAAATCTGACAATCCATTACAGTAAACCGCACATTTTGAAGGTATGGCTTAATTTTCTTATAATTCTTCCTATTCTAACTGTGATGTGATGTGAATTCATTCGTATTTGTTAACTTAACAAAAATGAGCTCGTCACAAGAATTTCAAATTAAAACTGAATCAAAGTCTGCAGTAACCTCAGAGTTTAAGGGGTTAACGTGCCCCTCTCAGGGACTGATGGGCTTTGATGGGCACTAACATCTGTATTTTAACTGATGCAGATTATTGTATATTTGACCATTGGACCCTAAAAAGCCATCAAATCCACCACCGCTATTTTCTCAAAGAACATTTGTTGATTTTACCAAACAACATTTCACTGCAAACTCGCTCAGTATATCCACTCAGCAAATGGATTTGCTTAACACAACGCTGTGAATTTTGGTCCAGTCAACACAGAAGAACACTGAGTTTGTTTAGGAGAGACTTTTCAGTGAGTCTTTGGTAGAACTCTTTAAGGGAGACGAGTGAAACCCTGAATTTTCTAATTTTGTGGATGACTGTAATTTGGTGATCTATTCAACCCTAATTGGATGGATGCGGTTACGACATACAGCTAATCTTTCATATGCTAATCCCTTTAACCCTGATGATGTCATAAAGGTCAGTTTGACCTGAATTAAACCGACTTGGTTGTGTAAAAGTGTTGGACTGGCCCCTGAGGACAGGATTGGACGCACGTCTGTCAAAACTGATTGCATATTTTCTTATTTCAAATGAAGCCGTGACGTCTGTGCACTTTTCCTGCTGACAAATATTTTTCAAGACCAATAAGCAACTTATTTGCATGTAAGAAAAATGATTTCTTTTTCTCTGGTTGTGCGTTAGGAAAAGGTCAGCAGCTCCCACCAGGCTGTTCGTTCTCCCTTAACTCCTGCTGAATTTCCCTTATCCTCAGCATGGAGATCCAAATGTGTTATGTGTTATTTATATTTCATATTTTTAGCACATTTTTTTTTTATCCCTTATAAATTGTATCCAGAGGAGAACCATTTTCCATCCATATCCAAAATCAGCCCAATAGGAGACGTCAGAGTTTAATTGTCTCTTCCATTACTCTGTCTTCGACTGAGAAGTCTCCAAAACTCCTAAACTCGCCCCTCTCTCTCCTTTCTCCAGTCTCTCCCTTTCTCGCCCTTCCCTTAAGCCTCTCTCTCTCTCTCTCTCTCTCTCTCTCTCTCTCTCTCTCTCTCTCTCTCTCTCTCGCTCTTTCTTTTGCATCGACTCATAATGCGTGACAGATGCAGATCAGGCCCCGCTCGTTCCGATGGCCAATGAGAATCACGGCCTTCAGATGTGCCCAAACCTTTCGGCTGCCGCTGCATCTGGTTTCAATGCTCTGTGCGAGAAAACATTGCTGGCTAGGGGTAATAAAAGTGGTTGTGAAATAGCTTTGTCAACAAAAGAAGTCTGGAGGATTGTAAATGTTTGGGGAAAGAAGCAAACCGACCAAGTAGCCGCGTCTGCACGTTTGATGACACCAACACGTGAACGCTGCCCGAGACGTGGCCGGACCAGGACGCAGAGCTGGGTGTACTTGGAAAGCTGTGTGTGCGTGTGTGTGAGGGTAGCACAAGAACTGTTACAATAAGCTACAGTTACTGTTGTAGTGAAGGGAGGGTCAGCAGCGGTGGGGAACCAAAATCCTCTTTTAATGAGTTCTCCAGGGGAACCAGAAACAGCGCGCATAATGAAACACAACAGAATAAACACTGACAGAAGCCTCTGTGTGTGTGTGTGTGTGTGTGTGTGTGTGTGTGTGTTTGTGTAGTGATGCCCACTGTGTTTATAAGATAGAGGCCACGTCCCAGGACAAATCGGTCTTCGCTGACTAGTACAGCGGAGTGTTAACGATATGAATAAGGAGATGATTATTTTTAGATATCTTCATCATATTTTCACTACAAATGAAAACTCACGTCGGTATGAACTTAGAATGCCTTCGCAAGCTGTTGGAAATGTAAAAATCCAGTGTTTTGGATTCGATCTCCCGCTGTGTTTCTCTTTGTCCCGGCCAACTATTCTTAGTCTGAGCTCCTCTGTGGTTACACTCACACTCCTCTGTCAGTGACTGTGCTATAATTGCTACCATGATGGCTGAGTGTGTTTGTTGTTGTTGCTCCTCAGAGTCAGCCGGAGATGGAATACTCTCTGCCCGAGCTGCAGGCTCCGCGATCCAACGTGGCAGACAAACCCTGGCCTCAGGTCCACTCTCACACCCAGAGACCACATGGTGAGAGCACCCACATACACACACACACACACACACACACACAGAGACACGGTGCCCTCAGAACGTAGACCCCTTCACTTTTGACACATTTTGTTTTGTCACAGTCTTATTCTAAAAATGGTGGAAATTAATTTTTCCGCCTCCTCGATCGAGGCACAATACCCCATAATGACAAGTTGTCATGGAGCCCACTTCCTCCATCCCTGATATGTAATTTGCTTAAATCGGTGTTTGTATGTAAGCTGAGTGAAAGGTGCACATTTGACGAACGTGTATAAAATCCTCGAACGTTGGATGTGTAGAAGATGCTTTTTTACTTGGATGTAGTTCTGTTAGATCACCAAGGTTTCCTATAGGAGGGCCCTCCCCCTTTAAAAAGGATTACAGAGTATTTTTCTGCTGTAATATTCATCAGCTCCAAAGAAAGGAATGTTTGCTGTTTATCAAGATAACTGACAGTGTTTATGTTTTTATTTAAGCCTTCTGAGTGAGCCAGTTTAAATAATTTCCTGTCAAAGTGCTGCATTACATTTATCTCCAAATAAGGGGAGACTGATCATTCTCGGGATGGATAGATTGGCACAAATCCAGAGACCGGCCCTGATTGGTCAAAGGCAGCAGGTGGCAGGGTATGAAAGCAAATCTGGTTTGGATCTGGTTCTCCCCGGGGAGTGGAGTGTCCAATGTTGTCGTGAAGAGATTGAGATTTTCCCCATATTTTGTCTGAAAAATCTACGCCTGCTTGCTGGTCCATCCGTCCCCTAAACACAGCTGTCCTCACAGGTCAAAACAGAATTGAGACATTTTTGCAATTTTATAAAAAATACATAAATCTCGTCCAATCCGTTCAGTTTATCACAGGTGCACTTCAACACCGAGATACATATCAAGGATGATCAGTGGAGAGAGAGAGAAAAGAGATTCACCCGAGCGTGATATTTTTGTCAGAGTTTTTTGCTGTTTTTTGGCTTCACTTTGTCGTGTGTGTACATTAATGAGAAAAAACTGAATATAAGGCGTCAACATAAACTGTGGAAGACGCCATGAGCGCCCAGTGAAGGCTCTTGCACATCCGAGAGGAGAATATTGTACGTTTTATTTTGATGTGAGGACCCTAATTGGTGGTGGCTTTGCAGAGTAAGACAAAATGTTCACACTCCTCCTTTCCTTCACAGTCTTTTTTCACAGCTCAGTGATTTCTCAAACATTTTTAAATCAAATGTCACAGCTGAGCAAAGCGAACATCTAAGTATCACCTCACAAAACCTTATGTGTGCAGTCAGGAAATTGAGTGCAATATTTTACAGTGTGAGCGTGAAAAGCTTATGTCATCCATCATGTTCACGCAGGATGAGCCAGACTGTTCGAAATATATATTTATATATTAGAATTTAAAGAGACTCACTTATTTCGTTATTCCTTTGCCAAAAAAAGTGCAATTTCCGTAGCAAGATTTCAGTTCCCTGCAGAAATTTGTCACCAGGTGCACCATCAGTGGTACATGTACCACATTTTGAGAACCCCTGTTTTGTCTAAATCACATTACATCATCTCAAGGCTAATATATTTGTATTAGTCTTTACAAACCTACACGTTTTTCCAACTTTTTACCTGACGCTAAAAGTGCTGTTTTGCATTTATGTTCGAATTTGAGGGATTTTCATTATTTCACGCCAATATTTTTATGATATCATTCCAAACTCATCAAAACTGAGTAGTCATATATCACATCCATCTGACTGATACACACTGGGCACATTTTACTGTTCATATTTAATTCATTGTCCCTTAAATATCATTTGAAAACACATTATTTACCTTTTATTCCTGACTTCCTGTTGGCCTCATAACGTTTGCTGCCCGTTCATAATTTCCTTGGATTCTTTCTGGTGCTTTGTCATGAAAAGTCAGTTTCTAGGAACAAATTTCAATGAAGACAAAATGTCTTGCGTGCAGGCGTGAGAGGACACGGTGAGAAGGGAGGATCCAAAGCAGGCGGTAAAGGGAAGCACGCCGTCCAGCACGCCGACGACCCCACGGCCGAGCACGACTTCCTGGGCTGCATGTCCAGGTCAGCTTTCTTCACAATCTTTGTTTTGTCCCATTTATTATTTTTAATCTTTCGTAGGTCTTTACACGTCTGGCAATCAGACACACAATCATACCTCGAGTCATCCAATCCTCCAGGTGGGCGTTGGTATTAGTTTGTGTGACGATGACATCATGTCTACTTTTATTGTAATCAAAGTTATAAAGTCAGTGTTATGGTGGATCTGCACTTTAAGCTGCATTTTCTCATCACTTTGACAAAAAGGAAGGCCGACACCTTGTCTGTTCAGACTGATCATTTGGCTTTGTGACACTTTGTCTGTCTCTGTCTCTTTATTTTTGTACTACAGTGAAATGATTGGGAATCAGTGGTTACACAGAAGGCAGGAAAAATACAAGTGTGTTTTGGGGGATCCTTTTAAAATGTTTTAAATCGTTGTAAACGTTTTATTGCGCCGTAAAATCGGGGTGGATGTGTGTAACAAGGTTCTCACCTTGTCCCCTCCCCCGTCCGTCTCTTTCTCACCTCATCCTCTCCTCTCTCCTCTGGTCTGCAGGCGTTCGGGTCTCCCGCGGTGGATTTTAGCAGCTTGTCTCTTCCTCTCCATCATGGTGATGTTGTGGCTGAGCTGTGCCAGCCTCGTCACCGCACCCGAGCAGCACATCAAGACACAGGTACACACAGATTCTGACACGCTTAAGGTAAACGTAATGCACACGGCAGAGGAGCGTGCAGTGAAAATGATGCTCCGCCAAGCTTTTCCGTCTTGTCTGGTCCGATGTTCTGATTTCTAAACATTTTTCAAATCGATGACATTTTTAATTATCCTTATTTCTCTTCATTCTGAATGCATTTTATATCATATAATACAGATTTCCATAGAGTGCATCCTTGGATGTTTGCTATCTTTGGTAATTTGAGGATTTAAAATCATACATATAAAGATGGACCCGCTGGTGGTTAATGTAAGAGATTAAGGCCGACAATAATCTGGACGAGTACATAATTGTTGACTCACTTTTTGTGCTTCCAGCTGAGCATCAATGGAGACAAGGAGTTTCTGGACAATGCCCACAAAGTCAACCCGTACCACCTGACTCCTGTGATTGCTGTAGCTGTCAAACAGTCAGAGGAGAGCCAGGAGGCGGGACCGCTGCCCGTCAAAGTCGACCTGAACAAAACCTGCGTTTAGTAGACAGGACCACAGGGATCGCAGCTATGTAAAAGTCTCACCCTGTGAAAAGGGGTGAAACAAGCATCATGTGGCTCACATATTCAGTCACCAGAATTTTTAAAAAACTATTTTTAAGAGCATGGCACCATCCTGTCCTTTAACGTCTTTCTGAAACATCTAAGTTGATCTGACAGGGGTTTTCAGTTAGCTGTGTGCTTGTCGAGAGTTTCATCCGCGGTACAGATTTCATGACGTCATCCTGCTCCCTCCTCAGATTTCACTGTGTCCTTGTTGATCACCCTGCTCATTTCATATCCATAGATCAGCGGGTGGTAACACACATAAGTAACCAGGAGTGTCTCTGAGCCACGCCGGGGACACGGAGAGAGAGGATGGAATCCAGGGTTAAAGCTCTCGTGTCACTCTTCATGTCTAGCACAGACAAACAACAAGACACCAAGAATCAAATTTCCTAATTCTCACAATATGGATTGCAATTCGTGGCTTGCTGAGAGGAAGAGAGAAAGCAAAGATGAATGAAATTTGGGACTTGTGAGTGCTGCAGGAAATAACACAACAATTCTGTCCTTAGCAGACAGAGCGCGTACCACATTACCTCAGCGCAGCAGGTTGGATTGCGACGTGCAGCCTTGGCCCTCTCTCTCTCTCTGCCTGGTCCCTCTGATAGACGTAGCAGAGCCGTGCCTATCAAAATAAAGCATAAATGTAAAAAAAAAAAAAAGATGTGGCAATTCAATTTGGAGACATTTCACAAACCAAACAGAGGCACAGCAGCTCTGAAAAACTAAAACTGTGTCTGCTGGTACCTCTTGACAGACTAGAATGAATCGGTAGAATCAAACCTGAATCTCTCCACTCAGCCCGACGCTCTGTTTAGAGAACACGATACGAAAATGTCACGTTTATTTATTTTCTGTATTTATTCATCGTCATCCAAACTCTTAACCTGTTCAATAGTGTTATTGAAGTGCCATGTACAGTAAATCCATCATCCAAATGTAATTGCTCTGTCTGTAAAATACGCTAACACAGATTAGAGAGAGACACAGAGAGGAGTGATTGCACCTATTGCTGTATTATTATGATCATATTCTTGCTCTTATATCACTGAAGGAGTTCTAAGCTCTTAAATGTGCCATGTGCTTTCTAATAGTCGACTCTTTTGTATGTCTTAGGAGCACATACTGAAGGATAACCTATGTAACTGTGTAATGCAAAAGCTTTTCACTTAGATCTTTGTTACTGAAGAGTTGCACAGATTTTCTCTGTTTTTCCTCTCAGTGCTTTTGATGTCCCGTAGCGCTATCTTTTAATGCAGGCTATGTAGACAATAAACCGTGCATGCAAGTAACGCTTTGATAGTTTATCTTAACCGCCCATGCCAGTATGGCACTGACTCTACTGTAGATTTGTGATTTTTTTTCTTGTGTTGCAATTTACTGTAAACACTGAATAGAGTGTGTAATAATTGATAATATTCTGATGAGTTACGCAACTGACAGGAAGAGCTCTTAATTAAAAAGGCGTTCAATATCAGAGCAGAAGGTATATCATAGGGAAAATGATAGCAATTTCAATCTGTATGGGTTAATTTTTACCGTTCTGTTTATTTTCAATGAAATGATACTTGCAACATGATGAATAAAGTGTTTTCATTGTAAACAAATAGATGAGTGAGTCAAGTGTTTTCCTTTGATAGAATATTGATAGCAGCAAATAGTTGCCATTAGGTTTCATAGCAGGATGGAGAGCGGGAAACATTTACTGGCTTTATAAACGTAATAAAGGTAATTCAGCTTGTTTTCAACGAGCACAATGTTCCCTTTGTCGATCACATTACTTTGAAATGAACTCTCACACACCTGAGAGTCCAGCAGTGTTTATTACTCCGCTCTCCATCCACCACACAAGCGGAATACACGCTGTTTGTAGTGAACGGATCCGTCCACTAGATGGCGCCAAATCTTAATATTCAACAGGCAGGACTTTCAACAATTGTTTGTTTAAATTAGACTTTTATATACGATTTTAAAGCAAAGTGAGTCATTCAAAAACATTTTAGCTGTCTTAATTTGATTTTTTTTTATCCTGGCCAGGTCTGCTCAGAATTGAAAAGGTTAAAATGCACGATGGTGCTTTGAATCTGCACACAATGTGGACCTCATGATCAGGTCACTTAACTTCCAGAGATGTTTGCTCCATTGTATAATAATACAAGCACACGTTTTTACTCCCCAGGATTCTCATATTCCATGTTTTCTTTTGCTCTTTTTTGTTTGCTCTTTTCATGTGGCATTCCTTGATCCCTTAAACTTATTTAGACCTCTTCAAATCATTGCGAAGAATCCCTCTGAGAGTCTTATTAACTGGTAAATTCATCAATATGTGCAATCTGGGTCGTGGAATGGAATTTGGTAATTGTTCCACCGCTGAGGAACCACAGAGGAGACGAGTCTGGCATGTGATTCAGGGCCTCGGTGTGCTTGTAGCACCAGGTGTTGCTCCTTGGCAGAGCGAAGTGGGCGTAATGGCGCGTAGACCTAAACGAGGGAACTCAGGTAGGCAGGAGCAGTTTTGGTTGCTGATACAACGAACGATACAATGACTAAATAATCAAACGGCACAAAACGAGCGTTAGAACAGAACCTTTTGTGCGTGTTTCCAATTAACACAAATGTCTGCTTGGATCCCTGCCTCCATGTTGTCATCCCTTTATCTGAGCGTGTTTTATTTCACTTGCATTTATTCTTGCTCTCTTTTCATTTGGACCACACATCTTCGAACTTGAGATTCCCTCACTGAATCAGAGCTCAAGTGTTGTATTCTGCCATTTTTTTCATTGGTTGTGTGGGCCCATAAAGCCCTTTGAGACACTGGATGTGATTTTGGTCTTGGTCTGTGTCTGGACGGCACGTGAAGCACTGTCGAATCTTTAATGAAATAAAAGAGACCTGAATCGGAGGAGGTTAAGTGGTCCCGGCTGGATTTCAGGGTTGTGCTACCTTCAAAAGAAGCTGAACTCTGGTTATTTTAGTTCAGTGCTCTTAAATGCTGCTTCTTTGTGAGCCCGTACCCTTCTGGTTTTCATTCTAGCCACATGACTGCTATTAACCAGGTGGCCGGTTAGAAAAGCAGCCACACTTTTGGATTGTGATTTTTAGTCACACGTGTCTCAGAATTTGCACTCTCTCTCAACGCTGCGCAAGAGCGGCGTGGATCACAGCTCTGGTTGTCTCCCGTACAATGGGACACTTAAGGTAAAGAGAGAAAAATTGCCTGCATATTCCACTGTAGTGCCTCTTGACTAACTTGACTTGTCTGGCCTTTGCTTTATGCACTGAATGAGGTCGGCAGCTGGGCTCCCAGTGACAACAATTTGAAGAGAGATGGAAAGAGGGAGAGAGAGAGAGAGAGAGAGAGAGACAGAGAGAGAGAGAGAGACAATGGCTCGCAGTGTGTGTCCACAGTGTCTCTCTCTACCTGATTTGGCTAAAAATAGAGGATGTGTTTTTGTGAAGACAGAAAAACAAAAGAACAGATTGTACATTTCATGATGAGATGCTGACTCATTTGATGCAAATGGGACATGTTGTCTCACACTCTCTCTCTCCCCCTCTCTCTGTCGCTCGACTTGTCTGTTGACGCACAGACCATCAGCTGAGATTATTATGATTCTTGCAAGCCTCAGGCACACACACACAGACACAAACAGATATAGATATAGATAGATAGATAGATAGATAGATAAGTACACGTCAAGAATTGACATCTGTGACCCGATGACTTTGAACGCGGTGAGGACGTGGACCACGGCTTTTCACCCCTGAATGTGTCTGTCACACGTTATCTTTCCTCTGACACATCGTGGCCTTTCTCCTCATCAGACTTTATCTTCAAGCAGACAGTTGTTGAATCTTTCTGCCAGTCAACACCAATTGTGACGAGTGTTTCATTCACCAGCGAGGAGCTGTTACTCAGTCAGTCACCCACAGGGGGCGCCATGGATTCAGGTTTCAGCGCTAGTGGCCCCAGCATACAATTTAATGGTTTATATGAGTGAAGAGGCAATCTCTCTCTCTCTCTCTCTCCCTCCCTCTCTCTCTCTCACACACACACACACACCCTCTCTCTCTCTCTCTCTCTCTCTCACACACACTCTCTCTCTCTCTCTCACTCTCTCACTCACTCACTCACTCACTCACTCACTCACTCACACACACACACACACACACACACACACACACACACACACTCTCACACACACTCACACACGCA
>OMNV01005377.1:1445-13419 GCA_900303265.1 Brotula barbata | reverse complement strand
GTGGCCTTTCTCCTCATCAGACTTTATCTTCAAGCAGACAGTTGTTGAATCTTTCTGCCAGTCAACACCAATTGTGACGAGTGTTTCATTCACCAGTGAGGAGCTGTTACTCAGTCAGTCACCCACAGGGGGCGCCATGGATTCAGGTTTCAGCGCTAGTGGCCCCAGCATACAATTTAATGGTTTATATGAGTGAAGAGGCAATCTCTCTCTCTCTCTCTCCCTCCCTCTCTCTCTCTCTCTCTCACACACACACACTCTCTCTCTCTCTCTTTCTCTCAGCAGAAGGCTGTGTGTTGTTGCTGTTGCTGCTCTTATCTGGCCAGACCTGATGCAGGAGCCAACCTGCAGTGCATTAAACAAGCCACCACACTCACACCCACACACACACACACAGAGAGATACACACAAACACAAGCACCACTGGATGTGTTTGTCTGACTGGCTGTGAAAATGAACAGAATAATGAGAGAGGAGCAGAGACAGTCAGGAGAGCTCATCACTGGGATTGATTGGACAGACTATTGAAAGGTGTATTTGTGAATAATTCACACTCAGAGCAGGAAGATGTAATGAGAAGTTAAATTAAGCTCAACGTGGATCAGGACAAGGTGGGCAAAATCTGAAAAGCAGCCTATAAATACATATCCCTCCGTATCATCTGTACTTTACGTGTCGATGCGTTTATGTCTCGCTCTTTCGATGTTCAATCCTGAATGGTACAGCTGAGAAATATATAGATTTTACCACCAACTTTGCAGAAGTGTGTGAAATGTGTCAGTGTCAGAATGTGATGTGATGTCAGGCAGAAAGTTTTGTGTGTTCTTGGAGATGACACGCATTTGTCCATCTCTGTCACTCACATGTCACGCACACACAGAGAGTGAGAGAATGTGTGTGTGGGGGGGGGGAGAGAGAGAGAGAGAGAGAGCAGACAGCTAACTTGGAGCACTAACTTTATCTGTCACGGGGCTCCGTTGCGCATAAACAAAGATGGAACTTTAAAGCACGTCAAATCAAAAATCCCCAGCACATATTTTCGTGTGTTCTCCACCTTGTGTGTCTGTGTGTGTTTTTCAGCCGTGACAGCCACGCACGTACACACGGGGAGACAGACGTGTACATACAGCACGGATGCTACCCGGACTATTAAACTCCAAGCTGCCCGACACGCAGCTCTCTCCAAACGGAGCGCGCGGGCACGAGCGGCCGGTTTCAAGCTGCCCTCTCTGTGAATTGATTCTACTATGAGCCTCCACGAACCTCCGCTCTCAGCAGCGGGGGTGAACACGACAAAACACACAGTCCCCATCGACTCTCATCCTAATTTCCTCTCACGGAGCTGCTAAAGTGTCTTTTTAAACACCTGTTTGGCTATTTTGTCGCCGAAGCACAACGAGAGTCGATGTTTATGCTAGATTTGTGGTCCCTCCGCGCTACCGTCACCCCCGTGTCGTGAAATGGAACATTCCACAATTTATTCCAGGGAAAGACTGACAGTTTTTTGGGTCATGAAGCAGCCGTTCAAGTCAGCAGCCTGTCCCCCCTCCGCTGGAATAAGAAATTAGTCCATTTTAAAGTAAATAACTAAAGCCTCTGGCCGATAAGGAGGAATTATAGTGTGCTGTGCAGCCTCAATTTAACGGAGAGAGAAAGTCCCCCAAACAGTTAAATCCAATAAATAGGATTTCTCCCCCCCTCCTCCTCCACCTCAAATTATTAAACACATCGGTGCTAGAGTTGGGCTAACTTATTATCAGCACATGGATGATGGGAGACCATACGCAGCTCTCTCATTATGGTAGAATTGCATTTTCTAAGCAGCCCTGTGTGTTTGCAGCACCAACAGCTCCTTTTCTGCGCGACACAACGTAAATGCACAAATAATGATGGGAAATTAATTTTTGGTGTTTGCATAAATATGCCCCTGAAGGTCACACAAATCAGCGGTGGCTCATCCGTCTTTGGTTTGATTTGTAATTGTCAACTAAACAGATAGTCAGCGTTGTTGATGGTGTTTCGCTGCTGTCATCGCAGGCTCCATTTGTGCGTCATAATTATCAGTCCAATTTGACAATAATTTGACGTACGGTTGTAATGTGTTACAGTGATGGGTGTGCTTTGTGACTCCGCACTATGTTGTTGCTGTGACTTATTAGATATTATTTCACAGAATTCATAAATTTGTCCAACAATACGGCAGTTCGCCATAGTTAAGTCTTATCTTTTTGACCTTTCACAAGCCCGTGCCGTGGAAGTCTCCCCGTATAATTAATTCTGCATGCTTTCCCCTTTAAGCAAATGCCATCTAACACCTTGAAACTATTTCCTGGAGATATTTGAAATTTTAAAGGCCTGTGCTCAGAGGCACTTAGCAGAGCAAGAGTTGAGAGTGTTATGCCAACATAAAATTAGGTTTCATGAACCATAATGCAATGTTGTATCTCAATGGCTGTTTGTATGCAGCGCTGCTTGTTTTCATTTAATTTCTGCGTGGAAAGAAATGATCTACATCCTCCTCATTTTCACCACAGTGGAACTAATACAGACTGTGGCTCATAAACCTAACGGAGAGACTCGTAATAGTTTGGTATGTCTTGCTTAATTAAATGATTTAACAAAAAAAAAAAAAGAAAAAAAAGACCTTTGCTCTAAATTTGCAGAAAGCCATTGCGTTCTCGCATCGGGACCGGCATCTGCCATCGCTGCGATAGAACAAAACATACATGAGTGGAATTATTAGCATTCCATCATATGAGACTTATTGCTTAATCAGCTTGCATGTCTGGGAAGCAGGCCAGGTGAGGAAATGAATGTAGGCATGGAAAATTCACTTCCGATCACGTTGTTTACGTAATTGAATAGAACCAGTTGTACCAATTATGCCAATTTAGATCCGATTATTGTGGTTGTATCATCAATGGCTCCATCTTAATGAAGTTTTATATTTACGTCTGGCGAAGGCTCAAAGTTTCCAAACGTACCAAGTATATCAGGATTCATTTTAGGTCATTTTAATGGGATTATAAAAAGCCATAGTTTTAAAAAAAAAGTAACGGTTACTCTGATAGATGGTAGGATTTATTTTTAGCGTAATTTTTTCCCAGAAATTAATACTTGTAATTTTCTACGTGGCATATTCAATTATTAATGAGTTGCTAATGTGAGATAAATACATCCAAAATCATTGAAATGACCCTGAACTGTTGTCAATTATTTTACAAGTGTTTTTAATCAGAGTAGATAAACAAATTAAACAGATGTATTCCGGGTTTATTGTGATGATCTACGCAATTGACCTTCATAAAGTATGAAAATTTTACTTGCAACTAAAAAACCGAGTAAAAATGAATAAAAATGAAATGTGGACTTATGTGCATGTAAGATGGAGTTATTAAAAACACATGTTTTAGGCGTGTTAAACCAACATTCAATAGCGTCCATCGACAGACGATACTGCATATGATGTATGTGTGTGAAGACACAAAGTTTTCTGATTCCAGGATTTGAAATGACAGCCTTTTTTTAAGTTGTGTGCTTATGCCGCCTTAAGGAAAATGCATTGATTCTATCTAATCTATACCTGAGGGTCATCAGCAAATATAATGCAGGAAAACTTCAGAAGAAAGCAAACTGCTGACCAAAGCATTAAAAAGTAATAAACGTGCATTGGATCAGTGGCAAAACAGCAAAAACATTTGTGTATCAGTAATGGCCCGGACTGTGATGTGTTCCAGTGTGACACAGGCGTTATTGTCTACATTAGGGAGAATCCGAGCCTGGGCTGGAACAGCTACAACAACCTTTCTATTCCTCCAATCCCTTTGACTTTATCCTCTTATTCCTTTACATTTCTTCATATTTCTTCTCTTTCTCTCCTTTCAACCGGATCCATTTGTCTCTCTACCTCTATATTGCTCCCTCCACACCACTTTCCATCTGCTGGCTCGTGCCTCCCTCCATCTCTCCTTCCTCCCCCCATCCTGTCGGCCCACAGTCACCAGTCATCCACCAGCATGCGTTCCTCCTCTGCTCATAATGGAGATCATATGTTGAAGCCAGCGCTGAAACTCAACACGGGACATCCACATCAAATAAAACCTGCTGTCAGCAGCGGGGCCTGGCTCTGCCAAGGGGAGTGAAACCATATCTCTGTCGGCCTCACCAACACACCATAAAATGGAAGCCTAAAAGTCCGACAGACAGACAGAAGGACCACACCTCTCTGGGAGACATTCTGTTCTCCTTTCTGCAAATCCACGGTTTCTGTGACATGTTCTTTGTGGTGTTGTCAGACCTCCGAGGTTGAACTTCTGCGGTCCTTTTCACCTGCAGAGACTTGCAGCTTTCAATCACTCAGACTGAGATAGACGTTGTTCTGACGAGCAGGCAATTTGTGGCAGCGCGTGATGATTCATGACGCTGAACAAAAATACTGCAGTATGCCGAGCATCTAAACGTATACTTAGACTGGAGTAATGTTTGGCTGTTTGTATGGACGTGAGCTTTCGGGAAAAACTGCCATTTTTTTCTGGAAAATTCAACTTGAATTTGAATTGAATTGATACAACTTGTTACAAGACTTATCGTTAAATAGGAAAAACGATTAATTATTAAAAACTGGGTTACAGAAATGTGCATATAACAGAATTCAGGGGTTAAATGGAAATATATCTTCACTTAGATACACAAACCAATAAATGATGCTTTGGAACTTTAAGACCCGATGAGGTGTTGTGACCTACATGATGACTCACTGATTATGAAATATGAGAACACTGAATTTAATGCATTTATCTCGCAGGAAGTCAAGGGCTTATTTGTAAAACTAAAACAAAATAAATGCTCCTAATAGAATCAGAGTTGTCGTTCTGTAAGTGGCTGTTTCTCTGCTCAGTTGTGCTCAGTAGCTTAGCTTGTCCAAAAAAACCACTAACATACTACATTATTGCACTAAAAAAAACCAAAAATGGATGCTTTGGAGGCTTATTACCTGTCAGCAGTGACCTTCAAGCTGCTTGTTTGTAGGATGGAAGCTTGTAGACGATTGGTTGAATCCTTTATCGTCAATTAAATTTGAACCATTACTCAAGCAATGTTTGAAAGACATCAAACGCTGGGGCCGAGGCGTTTTGGTTGTTACATTCAACACATCGCACAAATTTTGGTACAGAAACAGGAAGGAACAGTTTTTTGACCAGCAGGCCATAAGATCGTTGGAAGAATTTCGTTTGCCGTTATCATGTCATGAAGAGCACACCAAGATTTCTCGGGTGACATATAAGCTAATAACCGAGCAAAGTAAATCCAGTTAAAAAAGTTGTGCTGGGAGGCTGTCATGTTGGACAGTAGAGGCTATGTTTACCTTAGCGACAGTATGTTTATCTGTCACCCGTGTCCTCTGCTGCCTCATTCAAACCAGTTAGAGGTTGTGCTGTGATATTTAGCAACAGAGGTGTATTGCATGAAAACTAGAAAAGCGAGAAAAGTGAAATTATTGATGCAACATATTAATACAACAGCGATGCCCCCCTCCAAAAATTGGACATATAATTATTTTCATCACTTTTTCAATGAAACACTGAATATTCCTACAATGAACGTGATTTAATTATATTTTTTGTCAGTTTTGGGGATTCCCCTGTTCATCTAGGAGCTGAGAATATTCACCATAATCTTTACAAAACATTTTGCTGCGGTGATAAAATGCAGCTGAAATATACATCAGACACTCGCAGCATGTTGCATGTTCCATTTGGTCTTCATCTACAAATTGGACAAATACTACAACATACTAATTCTGACTCAAAATACTATTACCTCAATGTTGTACTTAAGTAGAGCGTGTAAAGGTATTCAACCTTTGACCCTCTTGAACTGTGGCTTTAAGTTTTTTAAGTTAAAATTTACACATGCTACTATACTACACTATAATATACTATACTATACTATACTATACTATACTATACTATACTATTACTATAGTATACTATGGATTTGTTTGGTTTTAAATCAATCAAATACATCAAAATGACACACTTTTTTTCCATTTTTTTCCATGTTATAACATTATTGATCAGGTGCTAATATTACGAGGCCCGTTAAGTTTAAGGTCCTTTAAATATCCCTGAACTCTTTGCCTTAACGCGTACTGAATCTCCAGTTTATTTACTTGCGTTTCCACACGTTTGACTCGTGCTCTTGGATGGAGATAAATCTTGCTCTCGTCCGTGGCAATAATGTGCCAAAGTCAGCTGTTATGTAAACGTGTGATACTTTTGCTGTGTTTTATAGTACACCGATTGTAAGTTTTTCCATTGTGTCGCGAGCTCGCCGTGTGTGATTTCCTGTTCATCACCGGGATGTTACACATACGTGGCCCGTGGCCCGCCACACATAGTACAGCGGCGGCAGCATGACAATTTCTCACCAGATATGACTCAGATTGAATTGGCCTTCCAGTCCCCGTGTCTGTGCTGCGGAGATAGAGATCCAGACTACGAATAAGGTGATGGATGGAGTATTGGTGTCGGTGCTGCTGGGGGAAGGAGGAAGCCCGAGTGTCCTGTTGTTCGTCAAGTAGCTGAGAGATCAGATGCTATCAGCCCAGGAGGTGCCTGCTCCGCTCCACCCTGCTCGGCTCCGAGCGCTGCAAACAGCCACGAGTTTACGTAAAGGATAAACAGTGACCCGGGGGTTGTAATCCACTAGCAGGCCAAGCAGGAGGCACGTGGATTACTGCAGGCTAACTGAAGTCTATCCACTTGTTTTACACCTTGAGAGCATCCTAATTGGGCTAAATCTTGTTTTTTATGGCTGGCTATGGAGACGGTAATCAGAGTGGCTGGTGTGTCTTTAAACAGATCAGTCGGACGCTGCGCCCATTAATGCCTGCGTGTGCACATGTGCCCGAGATGCACACATAGACACACACACACACACACACACACAGTTTCAGTTTCCAGGTTTCTCTCATGAGAAGACGACGCAGTGGGCGGGGACGTGTTCTGTGGTCATTAGAGGCTCAGGTACACTCTAGCACACACATTACTGTTTTGTGTGCATATGCGGATGCGCACGAGACGGGAACGAGGAGGGGAGATTAGCGGGCAAAGAGGAAAAATGCTGCAGACAAAACATACCTGGTAAAAAAGGAAAATGACAAAAATCACATTTTCATGAAACAATTGTTAATAAGATATTTTCTCTGCCTTTATTTCCTCTTATTTAATGAATCCAGCTGATGTATATACAGATTATTCCTTACAAGCAGCTACAGACGGGCAATTTCTCGCATTATTAAAAGGCAAGGATCGCTGATATGAAGATATGTAGTTTCATTGGCCGCTGATATGAGAATTATGAATGGTGACAGACGGCACGGGCGAACCCTGCGAGGAGCCGCGACGGCGGTGGTGGTGAGTCTGCAGCTTCACTCAGAGACAATGGGGAAGTGAAAACTCCGAAAGCAGTTCACATAAATGTCACACTTTCTGGACTGCTAATAAAAAAGAACAGGGCTGGAGATAAAAGATGCATTAGCAGAGCAAAAGAAAGAGAAGGAGTGGAGAAAGAAAGAGTAGGAGGAGGAGAGGGGAGTGCATTACTGTAATATATTTCAGACAAAAGAAAGGCTATCAGACGAAATGGTGAGACGGTTGAGATGAGGTGGAGCAGAGTGAAAAAGAAAAGCGAGAGAGAGAGAGAGAGGGGGAGAGAGAGAGAGAAGGACGGGAGAGAGGGTGGTTTTGGAGTTTTGAAACCTCTCAACCATATGTATTTCTATGTCTGCAATATACATGCAAATGGCGGCATGCATGAGCGATAGGCTAAACAATGAGCAGAGATTTTCTTCGCAGCCACATTACTCTGCAGGATGCCGGGATTCAGCCATTACGGGGCGATGCGCAGACCACGCTGGACGTTTAACTCTTTAATTTAGCGTTTTCGCCGTCAATCCGTGCACACGTCTGACTCCCACATCCAGCAGCCTTCCATCTCTGAAATCCCCTATCTGTATTCATGACTGTGGGGAGGCGAAGAAGCCACGTGTTGTGTTCAAAGAGTTATTTTAACAGACAATTAGACTCTTTTTTTCTTTTTTTTTTTTTTTGCCAGAAGACCAAATGTGACAAGAAGAGAGCAAAGAGATGAAGGGGAACGAGACAGTAAAATGGAGACAGGCAGACAGATCTTGGTGCCTGTAGGAAGGAGAACCTGGCTTTGATTTTGACATGCGGCGCGTACAGCTACAAAGGCGCGCCAACGTTGACATGGGAAAGCAGGGGAGACGCGAACCCCCGTGAGAAGGAGCTGTTTCGGAGAGGAGGGGGTCTGGTCTTGAGCAGATGGTTTATTGGGAGACATGAATGCTTGAGAGGACATTTTATTGTCCATTTTACATCAGAGAACCTGGCTGACACTGGGAAAGATATGTTTTAATGGAACCGTGCGTGTGTGTGTGCGCGCGCGCGTGTGTGTGTGTGCACCTTGGCACCTGTTCCTTCACCAATGAGAGCAGAGATACCACTCAGTGATCTCTGAGCCAATGTTTTGACACAGCCTATTACACACAGTGTGTGCATCTAATGGGACCACATACACACGTGATAACTGACAAGCAGCCGGGGATAGAGTAACTCAAAGTTACACTTGAGTAAAAGTACAGATATCTCATTCAAAGGCGACTTAGTTACAAGTAAAACTGACCCACCGATGAACATAATTGAGTAAAAGTCAGTTTACTTCAGTTTCGAAAGTACGTTTTTGGGATAATAGCTACAATTAAGTATTGAGAATAAAAGTAAAAGTACTCCTTGTCCTCACAGCAGCTTTTATACCATCTGATAGTCTTCAGATGAACAAAATTATAATCTCAGCCAACACTCCAACACTTCACATGTCCTCAAGGTAAAAACAATAATAATTTGCAAAATATTTATACTTCACTAAAGTACAATGTGTCCAAAACATGCATGAATTCTCTAAATGTAGTAACTATTTACATCACTGATGACACATGAGTGGAACTTTGTGTGTACTCAATGAATAAAAGTGACGATGACGAACTGATTACAGCGCCTCAAACGTTGATACGGTGTGCATCCCTGCGTACGTTTGGAGATGAATGAATTCGATGACACCCAAAGGATGCCCGCACCATCCAGCACATCAAACGTAGTCAGGGTGTAAAAAAGTCATTTGGCACTGTGCGCGTTTGGGGTGCACAGTGTGCGGATACGTTTAAATACGAGACGAGACGCACACGCGAGTTGTGTGTGGGGGTGTTTGAAAGAAGGTGTTTCCATAAACAAAGCGGCGTGAGAAGAGAAGTTTCAGAGGGTGGAGAGGTGTGGAAGAAGGGGAGCCTGTGTAAATGTTTGTCTGAGAGTGGGAGCTGCAAATGTATGTTGCACTGTGTTTTAAGACGACAAACAAAGTGTGTGTGTGTGTGTGTGTAAAAGAGATTTTTTTTTTTTAATGTATAGAGCGGTTGAATGCATGCTCTGTTGTCTGAATTTGTACACACTGTGGCAGGCAGCATTAAGATTTATAGTTTTGCTGTTTGTGTGTGTGTGTGTGTGTGTGTCCGTGTGCAGATCATTGCGAGAGCAGCAGCAGCAGCAGCAGTCTCTCTCTCCTGCAGTAATCAGTAAGAGTGGAGGCCGGGCCTTCTTTACCTCTCCCTGCCTGTGGTTTGTTCACATACCGTCTCAGCCCAGTGGGTAGGAATGTGTGTGTGTGTGTGTGTGTGTGTCTGTTCGTGCGTGTGCTTGTGTGTGTGTGTGTGTGTGTGTGTGTGTGTAAACATCTCTATGTCTACTCGTGTGTCTTTTTGTGTCTCACTGTGTGTGCGCCGTAACTGTTAGACCTTGTGTGGATGCACGTGTGTGTTTGAGTGAAAGAGAGAGAGAGAGAGAGAGAGAGAGAAAGAGAGAGATATTAGTGCGTAAGAACAGGGGGTGGGGGTTGAAGAGGCCCTGGAAGGGAGCAGAGAGAGATCCTGAAGGTAGTTTCGTTGGCCTTTTTTTCTGCAGTAAACAGCACATAACACAAATACTGTCAAACCGCAGAATTTGAACAGCGCACACATTCTAAACATTTCGGTCACACTGTTTTTTTTAAGTAGCATCCCGGCTACATGTTAATCGTGGGACGATGTGCTAATTTTGTGATTTTTGCCCTTTTTGCCCTTTTTGAAGTCCTTTGCTTCTGTAAATATAGAACACAATTGAATTTGCCCACCTAAATACCTGGTTAGCCACGCCCACAAAGTAAAAGTCTGGCCAGAGCATGTGTGTGTGTGTGTTTTGCCAGCGTCTCTGTGTGTGTTGCCAGCTGTATTGTAACAGTAGACGGCTAATTAGAACAGAGCGAACCTTAAAGGGAAAGTAACTAAAACAGCCCGTTCCACTCAGTTTGCACAACGGTGCTGCAGCGAAGGGGAAAAGAAGTCGATTTTTATTTTTTATTTTTTTTAGCACCGTAAAGTGTTGTAAGATACAGCCGTGGAAATGTGGATATCGTGGCTGTTTTACGACGGTGAAATGTTGACTACACGTTGGATTTTCCAGTTAGGCGTAACTGTCATTTTAATCTCTTTCGTCAGAAGAAATACAGAGCGAGAGATGTTAGCGCCTGTCCTTCGCTCTGCCAGGAAGACTCGTAGTTCATGTTACTCATTCATCTGTTCCACCAATCAAATTCATCCTTTTCTCTCTCTCGTTGGCTAAGTCGTGCGGTGTCAAAAGAAGCTGTTCTGTGGAACGGGGCCCACGCCAAACAGACTTTTGTGCATTTGTTTCAATAACTACCTTGAAGTTCATTTAGGTTTCCAAGACTTTCTTTTGTCTGTTTTGGCTTCCTTCCCTTGTAACTTAAAACTGACAGACGTTCTTCAGCAGCTCTGTTTTGTCAAGCAGTTACACAAAGGAAAGAGGAAAGGCTTAAAATAATGTTCAAACCTTTTCCTCGACAGTCCACAGATTTTTGTCGGCCTCAGAAACCTGTTTGGACCTCGAAACTTGACATCGCGCATTCAACAGATGTACAAAAAGTCACTTTTGGCAGGAAGTTTAGCGCATTCGTTTAGTTTTCTTATTAATTAACAGGGTGCATAGTGCGATCCCGATCCACAGGAGCATCCGATTGTGCTGAGAGATGCTTGACGAACTGCGGCGGAGGGATCGGACATGGAGAAAAGGGAATGGAGAGAACAGAAAGAGGGGTGGAGGGGAAGTCTTCAGAGGAGGATAAAGGAAACAGTTAGGAAACACACAGTGCAGAGGTGTATTAGAGGTTCCTTATTGGCATCCTCTAGGTGCCTTAGGCCACGGAGATTACAGAATGACTTATAATACACACGCACACACGCACACACGCACACACACACACACTACTATCAAGTTCATTAATGAATTACAGCTCTTGAACCAGGCACAACACAGGGTTTATATTACACTAGCTTGGCATGATCCCTCAGCTGATATAATCACAACGCGTTGAAAGGTTGTGATGACACATGAACAGAGAACATTTGGTGCCTCTCCAAAATATGTCACTGTTACTATAACCCACTTAGCATGATATTATGATGACTTTACAGTTACAGCACAAATTGATATTCTACTCTCTTCTGCATGTTCTTGGACAGCGTATTCTACAGAGAACAAGTACAACATGTCTTCAGCACTAAAAACAAAGCAGTCGAAGCTTCAGCCGCTGATCTTATCAAGTAACACGTTCTGGAGCTGCTCCATTACCTGTAACTGTGAAGTGGCCAAGTCTGCGGAGGCCGTGCCAGTAGCCTGGATGAGTTTCCAGCGATGGGACTGCGTTGTGTGTTATGTCATAATTACAATGAGATCAGCCTAGATTGGGTGGAAACTCTATAAAAGCACATTGAATTATTCTTTTGAGTATTGACACTGTATAGACATTTTGTAGTGACACCTCTACAGAGCCCCCACCCCCC
>OMNV01005358.1:1218-16746 GCA_900303265.1 Brotula barbata | reverse complement strand
CGTTCCCTCTATCTCTGTCTCACCCTCTCATCATTCCCTCTATCTCTGTCTCAGTCTCTCATCGTTCCCTCTATCTATGTCTACACTCTAATCGTTCCCTCTATCTCTGTCTCACACTCTCATCGTTCCCTCTATCTCTGTCTCACTCTCTCATCTTTCCCTCTATCTCTGTCTCACCCTCTCATCATTCCCTCTATGTCTGTCTCACCCTCTCATCATTCCCTCTATGTCTGTCTCTCTCTCTCTCATCATTGCCTCTATCCACGTGTCACCCTCTAATCATTCCCTCTATCTCTGTCTCACCCTCTCATCATTCCCTCTATCTCTGTCTCAGTCTCTCATCGTTCCCTCTATTTCTGTCTCACTCTCTCATTGTTCCCTCTATCTCTGTCTCACCCTCTCATCATTCCCTCTATGTCTGTCTCACCCTCTCATCATTCCCTCTATGTCTGTCTCTCTCTCTCTCTCATCATTGCCTCTAGCCACGTGTCACCCTCTAATCATTCCCTCTAACTCTGTCTCACTCTCCCATCACTCCTGCGTGCTGCCTATCTTGGTCTCACTCTCTCGTCATTCCATCTATCTTTGTCTCACTCTCATCATTCCCTACATATTTGTCTCTCTCAGTCTCACTCTCAGATCACTCCTCGATGTGGTCTCTCTGATCACTCCATCATGCCGTCTATTTCCATATCGCACTTCATATCACTCCCCGTACTACTATCTGCATCACTCCCTCAAGTTGTCTCCCTCAGTCTCACTTTCTGGTCACTCTCTCGATCATGGCCTCACTCTGATCACTCCATCAAGCCTTGTCTCTCAGTCTCACTCTCTGATCATTCCCCCATGCTTCGTCTCTCAGCCACACTCTCTGATCACTCCTTCACTCTCTGTATCACTCTCTGATCACTCCCTTGTGCCGTGTCTGTCGGTCTGTCTCTCCCTGATCACTCCATCATGCTGACTCTCTGTCCCACTCTCTCATCACTCCCCGAGGCTGTCTCTCTCTCCGATCACTCCGTCATGCCGTGTCTCTCCGTTTCACTCTCTGATCAATCCCTCATGTTGTCTCCCTCTATGATCACTCCCTCTATCTCTGTCTCTCTCCTAATAATGACATTCATCTCTTGCATCTTGTTTGTGTTATGTTCCTGTCTTGTTTTGTCTCTTCTATGTCATTAATTACCAATGTTCAAAAGGACCTCAGAAACCATTTGTTGAGTGGGCCTCTAAAGCCCTTTGACATACACGATTACAAATAAACAGGCGGTCAAATCCAGCCTCGACTTGTTAACATAAGCCTTGTCTTCCCGCTCGCTCTGGTAAATAAAGCTATTTTTGTTCATGACACGCTGTAAATGAGTCTGGCCCACGCCAAAAAGTTATTTTAGAAATGGATAAAGATCAAACACGTAACATAAAGTAAACATGAGGCGCCTACTAAGGGCCAATCCCAAAGCTAGAAACGTCCGGATAAAGAGAAATATCAGAGAGTATCCGCTGATGATATTTTGTTGTCCAGAGCCCTTTCATGCACCTGGACATGAGCCTAACCACATCCAGGTGGGAGAGAGACCCTGAAACTAGGGCTCGGTTTAAAAATTGATTTTCCGATTTATATCGATCTTCATCTGCAAGATCTGATATCTATTCATAAAATCCTTAGATCGATCTTTTAATATATGACTATTTGCTGTTCCCTCTACGGGCAGTGCAGTACGTCGCACACATGAATCGGTTTCAGAGCAACGGGCAGCGCTCAACGCATGGTACGGAGCACGGCGCGAAATGTAGGCGGGGTTTACAGATCGGGACCGGCGTTTTGTTTAGCCAGCGAGGAAGATGGATTGAGCATTTTGGATTGAAAAAATATGACGACATAGAAGAGCAAAGGACAAAAGCAAAGCCAAATACAAGATGTGCAAAATAGAGGTAAAATATTGTGTAAATACCAGAAATCTATGACTAATCTAGTGTGCAGGGTCACGGTAAATAAAAAGTGCATTAATGTAACTGATTTGGGGGAAATTTTTTAGAAAAACATTAGTATTTTTAATAACACTTCGTGTTGAGGGTTCCATCTTTGTACAATTTGCAGCATTAGTTCTGTGAAAATCTCTGTCAGAGCCAAGAAAAAATGGGATTGAATCTGAAAAAAATCTTGAATCGATCGAATCAATATCGAACTGATAATCGTATTGAATCCTAATCGAATCGATTCAGGAAATCAGCAGCGATGACCAGCCCTGGTTAAAAGGTCATGTGATGAGCTTCACAGACCGTCCGTTTGTTATCAACTCTCATAGCTGCTCTGCGTGATAACAGTTGACCCGCCCAAACACACAGCTGATACAGAACACGCACCAACAGCTGACCACCCCGACATGGATACAGGCACAGATAGGGTCAGAGGGGAAGACTACAGACCCACTACACTCTGAAAAAAATGAAGACCGTCCAATGATCAGCTTTTCCTTAACTCTGAAATTCCTGTCAGCTTTAAAGACAATGACTAGTTTATTTAATTTCAGCTTTATTGAACACACATTGTTAGCTTTTTAGATTTATAATCACTTTTAACCCTGGTAGATACAGTATTTTGGTGTTTATTGGTGGCTGTGGTTACATACGGCTTTGAAGGCTCCAAAGGTGAAATGGTGGAGCTGTTGGTCCAAACGCTCACTAGAAAAAGGAAAAGAATTATTAAGAAAAAATGTGGTCACTGTTGAACACTCAGAACACACAGACACCAGAAGAGACCCGTGATGTCAAGAGGTCAGGGTCCCTCAAGGAGAGGAGAAGAGCAGTCTATAGTCCTCACCTGCATGGTCAGACTGGATGGATGGATGGACGGATTGGAAAAGGACTTCAGGACTACAGACATTGGTGAATCGAGTCCAAGACAGATATTGACGTTAGGCAAAGACAAAGTCCACTATGATCGGACTAAATAAAAGTCAAAGCCTACAAGGAAATTTTCTCTTTGAGAAAATTGGATACGATAAGATTCAACTGGCCGTGGTAGTAGCCGTATGAAGTCACATTATATAAAAATGCACCGTAGGGGACAGGATATAAAGTGCAGAAGACTGCTATTCAGACTCTTCTGACTCTTCAGTCACTCATGAGAAAAACAAACGCATGCCTCTGTCACCACGTTCATCAAAAGATATAAATAATATGTGTAATTCTAGATCTTTTTGTAAATTATTCCCTGCCCAAAGTACGTAGTACGAAAAGCCAGATGTTCCCTAATCTGCCAAAGGTCTGAGAACATTAAAAAGCCTCGACTTGGAGAGTCATGGACAGAGGAGGGTACAGAGATTAACTGGGAGTTTACCTCGCATCAATTTATAGATAAAAAAATATACAAGTGCTGGTGTCTGTGAGTGCTCCGTGTGTGTGTGTGTGCCCATTCCAAAACAACTACTAAAAAAAAAAAAAACGACATTTCCTGGAAAACAAATCCACGTTTACATGAAAGAACAGGAAAATGTATGAAAACAGACTCATAAATCAAATAAACCAAATCATAAACAGCACAACTGATGCATGTTACAGTGAATCTATTTAAAAGGGAAAAGGACCCCAAAAACGTAAACAGGCTTCACACTCCACGTTTCAAATATGACACTGGGTAAGTAAGATCAAACAAGAAACACCGTCTATTAAAGGACAGATTTTTCAACGAAACATTCATCTTTGTTGTCTTAACGTTAATTAGCACGTACCTAAAACAACTTCACGCTAAAGCTAAAAGCTAACAGCTAAATAACAGCCATTATCCCATTAGTCCCACTCAGCGTTCCGATAGTTGCCGACTTGTCCACTATCACACTCGTCGTAGTTTCAACCCTACGTACAATGTGTGTGTGGAAAGCAATCGCAAACAACTTTTTCTTGGCGTTGAAAGTAAACCAAGATTTATTTCTTAAAGGAAAGCCAATGTTCACTTTGAGGTTCTTAACTAGATTAGCGAGCTTGTTGTCTAACCATGTACCAAATACTTGAACGGGGGCTCCCTTCGAACGGATCAGTGTGTTAGCTGGACGGAGATGTAGCCGTTATTGGTGATGTCACCACAGGCTGAAGGGGGAACATACAGTATAAAGGACGTCCACACTCACACTGGGCGGATTTTACTGCTGGAGGAGGATTTGACATGGCTGACTGGGATCCGCCGGACAATGACCGACGAGCTTTTGGGGATGAGGACTTCTTCATCGGTGTACTCTGAGAGAGAGAGAGAGAGAGAGAGAATAAAAAGAAATGTCATGGCAGAAAGGTTTGAGGGCATTTAAGAAGTGAATCAACTTTTTGGAGAGATTATAATGACTCAGGAAGTGCTAAAAGAGAAGCTTTGGAATTTTCTTCAGTTCTTTACAAAGGGAAATTTGAAATCATTTTGAAACAGGTATTTAGATTGAGGTGAATATTTTGAATACTGTGAAAGTTGTTAAAAACCTGTTGGCCCCCTCTAACGAGGCATGTTTTTCATTCGGTTTGGAGTACGTGTTGAAATGGTTATGTTGCAGGTGGCCATTTTGAAAAAAAAAAAAAAAAAAAAAAAGTAAAACGTTGTAATTTTTGAATTGAGATTTCTGATTTTAGAAAAATTGGCATTCATTTGAAATAAGTGAATTGTGTATTTGTGTGTATTTAGAAAATAACATTTCTAGGTGAGAGTATGAAAAAGGGAAACGGGGGTGAAGATTTGAAGGTAGCGGAAATATTTTCTCCATTTGTTTTGATTAGGAAAATATGGCAACGCTGAAAAACGTCTTTAAATGAAGTAGAATATTTTGAAATTTAAGGAGAATATCAAAACACCGCACAACGTCCCAACTCTGGTGAATACTTTGAAACGGGTTGGAGGTTTTTAGCTGAAATTATAACTCGTTCGGTTGCAGAGTGGCAATTTTAGAAACCAGTGAAAAAATGTGATTTTTTTCTCCATCGAGATTTCTCAAAATCTATGACTTCTAGAAAAATCTGCATTCATTTCAAACCGTCTGAAAGTAGGAAAAAGACGAGTGTCAAGTCCAGACGTGGAAAAATGAGTTATGACTAAACATAAAATAAGATATTTTTATCCTGTGGAGGTGAGTTGGGGGCGAGGGCCGTGACTGCGGCTGGAATTTGACGCTTCCATCGGATCCTTTTGTCCCGGTGTGACTTTTCTGGAGCCCCGCTTAACCGAGCGAGGTGACGCAACAGCTGTTTCAGCCGGACCACGTGTTTACAAAACTTCCAAGAGTTATCAGCCGGTCTAGAAACGTTTGACCAACGCAGGGAAGGGGGAGGAAAAGCGGGGAAGGAGCCGGCTGTGTTGGGGTTTACCTTGCTTGCTCTGAGCGTCGGTGATCCGCAGGTCGCAGTCCGCCGCTCGGAGCTTCTCTCTGCCCATAATCTGCCGCTTCAGCTCCCGCAGCGTGATGTGAGGCTCGTCAAACACCACCGTGTCGTAGTTGAGTTTGGAGGAGAATTTGTAATGAATGTGAGCCATTTTAAGGCTGACAACGCCCCGTGAAACTGTCCGCACACTGACAGCTGACTCACGGCGATGACACGGAGCGCCGCCCGGTTAGCGCCGAGTTGCCCCGGGGAGTTTGAAGTAAGCTAGCTAGCGTTAGCCACCTGCTCCAGCCAAAGTCAACGGGCTGCGCTAACGAGCTAGCACGCAAATTGCCGAAGCCTCTAAAGTGGATTTTATAGGATGTCATCCATCAATACTTAGAGTCACGGCAGCTGATAATGTCTTAATATAAATAAACGCAGATTTATGTCGTAATGAGTCAGATTTTCACCTTTTGTCCCAGACGGTCTGTTCACTGACAGAAAGCACAGCTGTTAACACGGGGTAAGCAGCAGCTCAGGCTGCGTTCAAACACGCACGGAAAATCCCAACACCAGATATGCAAACCACAAAACACGTCCCTCCCGTTCCATTTCAAACTAAAATCAACGGAAAATATTGCAAATATAAAAGACCAAAACAATAGAAATGGGTCAATAAATGAAAAAAAAAACAGCCGCAAATTACGGAGATTCATACAATTATTCATTGGTTATTTGTGTGAAAAGTCTTATTAAATTTATTCAAAGTACTTTTTTCAACACCAAACTTTTTGTCGACCCAGATACTAATTCCTATACAAGCGTTTAATGGTTTAAAACAGTAAATGAATTACAACAGTTATATCACTCACAGTTAACCCGCAATTGCGGAAGAAAACTTTCCACAGGAAACTTTTATTTGTTGTGACTTGTGTGTATTTCTCCGTTGAAACCTGAAGGCACCACCTCGCCTTCACGCTCTGTGCACGCACCTGCCTCGGTCCTGGGAGGGTGGTGGTCGGGGATATATTTTCTTACTGTTTTTTTATGGGGCGCACACACAGATTAGAGGGAGTATAGTTGTCCTTGAGTTGACCAGGGCGCACAGCTCTCAGGAGAACAGCGTGAAGCCAAGAACCAAAACCAACAGTTTGTCTGCTGTCTCACCCTTTCTAAAGAGTTCCTGTGCATATCGGGACTAAAACCAGTTGAAACTAGATTTTCAGGGTCGTCTCTCAGAGCAGGTCTTTGTGACCCCCCTTGTTCGTCATGCAGAAACACACGTACTTATGGAAATGTGTTCTCTTTGATTAAAATGAGTACACATTGATGTATGAGAGCGAAACAGTTTAATTTCCTCCACAGGCAACATGAACAAAAACAAAAACAAAATCAGAATCAAAATCGTCGGTCTGTCCTCGTAGGTTGACCTCCCAGGTCCACTGGCCTACAGGGCCAGGCAGACGAACTCGAATCAGCAGTAAACTCAACGTGGCCACCAGGAAACAGTGGGAGGATCCTCAACCACACCGTAAACCCCGGTACATTCAGAGCTCTGCCTTCACATACAATAAACCATCTTCTGCTTTGTTGTTTGAGTTTACACGCAGGTGTGTCAGACATCCATCAGACAATCTCAGGAAAGAAAAGAAGGGTCAACCGATAGTGGACTTTTGGGCCCCCGTAAAGATACTAATAATAGGGAGTAAGAAAATTCCGATAGCTGATATATTGGCAGATAAACGTATATAATGTATATACACACATCTTAGTTCTGCCTGTAATGTTATGTTGTAAGATTAGTAGAAGTGTCATTAAATTGAATACATTTGGATAATGTAAGTGTTTCAGGCAGAATGGACTGAGGTTCACATATTATCTTCCTTGATGGTTAGCTTGCAACTTAATGTACCAGATTAGCGCGTTGTCACAGAGACTAAAAGATGAGGGGATGTTGTTTATTTACTCTCCAGCATTCAGTCTCAGCAACTTTTCAAACATCAGCGGTCCGAGCGTCATTTATTACGGGCACACGCAGCCACCGACAGAGTTTCATCTTATCTACGCATCCTTTTATACGTGAGGAGGACGTCAGGCCAGACGTCCTTGGATTCTTGCTTTCAGACATCCTTGCGTGCGGACGCTCTGAAGGTCGATTTTTTTTCCACCACAGGCGCTTATCAGTGACGATATGCGGTGATACCAAAATATCTGCCATTGTCCAATATCGGCTGATAAAACTGGTGATCTAATATATTGGTTGGGGCCCCACAGAATTCAGACTGCAGAGGGAAAAACTTCACTTGTGCAAACCTGATGATCCAGGAGAGCAAAATGAAATATAGGTCAACAAATAAACTTGACTCGATCTCTTTGGTATGTTCCTCGACTCTCTCTCCTGATGGAGCTCATTGAGTTTCTCAGTTTCCCTCTGTTCTGGCCTGCGAGCTCCACTTCCTCTTCCAGGTGATTCTCGGTCCTCTATGGCCTCTCTTCTCCTGCTGGCTCCATTTTAGCAGCGGTCTGCTGACGTCGGTGGTGGGGTTTTTTTTCATGTCCTAACCAGAGTGACAGCCAGACTGTGGGGGAGGGGCATGTTGATCAGGGGCATTTTCAAAATGTTTTCATCTAAAAAAAATTGAACAATACAAAAACGGAGCGATGAGGAAGAGGAAATAGAAATACAGAGGCTGCGGCTGCGTGTTTGAGACACATGGTTGATGATAATAGTTTTCTGTTACCATTTTAAGCATAAATATCAAAGAAATAAAGCTACATAACAATAAGAGAATAGGAATTGAATCGAGGTAGACAGCACAGTGAATACGGCATCTAACTTCAAGTTTCCTCGACTCATCCGTGTCAGTGCTCATCATAGACAGGACCTTAAGTTGGAGTCATTGTAGCACCTTTGAACACTCCCATATCCATGTAAATTAGCATATCAGAATAATTGATGAGCTCCCTTTATTCAGTGTGAAGTGATAACGCCTCCCAGACTGCAGAGGAGCCTCCTTTATGTAAAACAGGCATCACAAATGTCTCCTGGAGATGAAGAGAGTACGGCTCAGGTCCTCTGTTCCTCTGTTCCTCTGTTCCTCTGGTCCCACTTGACACGAGTCTACAAATGCAGAATTGATGCTGCTGTTGGTCGACTGAATGTACGCAGAAAGCTGTTAGCTGTTAGCTGTTAGCTGTTGGCTGTTAGCTGATGGCTGCTTGCCTCGGTTGGGCCAACACTAGTGAACCAATCAGAGCTGTGGCTCATTTGCACGCTCTTTGCTTAATATCGGGCCCAGCCGACGTTCACTGAGAACATAGAGGAGAAGACAGGAGAGCAGAGTGAAAGACCGACAAACTCCACAAGGCAGCATTACCCTGCTAATGTTGATCATAAGACAACACTCAGGCTCAAGACCGAGGAGATGAGTGGTGACATCACTGCCGGTTGGTAGGGAACACACACACACACACACACACACTCCTCTGTGCTCAGAGGAGGGAATCGTCCTATATTCCCCTGGCTTAGCTCACCATTGTGAGAGCAGTGGGAGGATGGAGAAAGAAAGATGGAGGGGCGGGGGCTGATATTCTTATCATGATGCACATTTAGTGACTCAGCCAACAAAGAGCTGCTGGGACACAATGACATTTTCAGCTGTGTGAGTGTGTGTGTGTGTGTTGTGGATGGTATATATTATATATGATAAAGGAAGCGTGTGTAAATGTGTAGGCGTTTAAGCTGACGTGTGTGTTACAGGGAGTAGATGCCTTCATGCACTGTGTGTGTGTGTGCGCCTGTGTGTGTGTGTGTGTGTGTGTGTGTGTGTATGCATGTATACAGCCCTTCCTAACTTTCAAACCTCTCCAACAGCACAGCGCCGTGTGAGGCAGGTGGAGAGCCGCAGGTTAGTCTGGTATAAGGGGCCTTTGACCTCGTTGACCTCGGATAAATCCCAGTGCAGCCCTCAGTCAGCAACTGTAAATAGTCGCGGTTCGTCTCCGAGCTCCTCCCCCGTCCATAACTTTTTGCACTCTCATTCCCCCAGGAACCTAGCTGCATTCCTTTCCTTCCAGACGGACTTGCTGCTGACTCAGCACAGATGGAGCTGACGCCTTTATTTGGCTCTTTTGCATTCACAGAGATGCGCCCTAATCTGCGGCCTCTTATCTCTGATGACGTCGGAGCAGAGAAGTTTTTGAAATTTCCTCACCTGTTCTTCCCATTCAGGGCTTTGGAGGACATTTTCCCTTTCCAGATGTTCAGATTTTATGAGGTGTCTCCCTCGTTGGGGACTTCTTCCTTTACACCTCCACACATCAGTCATCCAGTCTGTCCTGTCCACGTCCACCATCGTGTGGTTTGGTCCTGCCGTGTGGTCCAGAGGATCGTTAGTGCCCACCATTGAAGACACGGACTCCTCCTCTGACTCTGAAATGTTTAGGAGACATCATCCTGGACACCTCACACCCTGGACACCAACTGTTTGATTTCCTCCCATCTTGTCCTCCTCACGCTCACTGGTGTACTTACTGCTGTTACCTCCTCATATCACTGTAAACGGTCAATGTGTCCGTCTTGTCCTTTGTATTTTGTATGGTTTTGGGTAGATGTAAAGAGGCACAAAAAAGAGACCGCAGTCAAATTCCTTCAATGTGTGAACTTACAGGGTCATTAAGCCCGATTCTGAGGGCAGCTGGACTTGGTAGGAGATACTTGAAGATGTTAGGCTCTCATCTAAGGGACTGATGGGGAGTGCGCGGTATTTAACCTTTGTGGGGTCATTGCCGAGGTCAGTGGTCTTCAACCTTTTTCAGCCCTGGGACCTCTTGGGACCGCAGATTAAAAAAAGAAAAGGCGAAACAGGAGTGGTCCAGTTATCAATGATTTGCTTTTCAGCTAACCTTCGTCACATTACGTTGGGCTCTGCAAACTTTAGAAACATCGCCCGAGGACAGTTTCTTGAATACGTTCCAGCCACACGAGATGGAAAGAAGCAGCACCGAGTCAGCTTTGATCAAAACCTGCAAAAGATTTGAGGGACAAAAAAACGTGACATGGGGAGATCAGGGGAGAGAGAGAGAGAGAGAGAGAGAGTCTGACATGACGTCATGACCGATTCTCCCTCTTCCTGTCCCACTGCACCCTAATTGGACCTCTCTGTCCCTGCTCCTCATCGGGGGACGTGATGACGCGTGGATGCTCTGATTGGTTCAAATGTTGCAGCGAGGGACAAAGACAGAGGCTCCATGTTTAAATGACAAATCTCTGAATAAACACCTTTTTTTTTTACCCACTTCAAACTGTTAAGGACCAAGTCCAGCACTGGATAGCCCAGGACGTCCAGGCACTCATTGATATTGAGGCTGAGGACAAAATCAGGATATTTGAAGGTTTGACGCTCAGATTCAATTCTGTTTTCTAAACTGATATAATCTTGCAGACGTATAATCCATAAAGCAGGTCAGCCCTGCTGATACAGATCCCAGAGTTGACGTGACGCGGTACGTGCTGATTGATAAGTACTGAGCTTCTCCATCGTGGGTTATGAATCGTTGTTGCTGCACTACAACCTGTAAAAAGGCCGATCACGAACGTCCGTTCTGATATCTCCATCGCACACCAGACAGTAACTGTGTCACCGAGTTGTGAGGGAGGGGCTCACGATGGGTGGGGGGACCGGGTGTTCTCAGCGTGGGTCTGTCACAGGCCTGGATGAGGGGGCTCTCTCTCCTGTCTCGTGCTGTGAGGCAGGAAGTGGGCGTGGTTCAATTCGCCAGCGGCAGCACTTTGGAGGCGGCGACACACACGTCTGCCATCGGCCAGGTGGATGCGACAGAAAGGTCCGTCGTTCCGTGGCCTTGACGTGTGTGCCATGCTCCGACGGCGTGACGCAGAGGAGCCAGAACCTCAAACTGGGACAACTCTGGGACCTGGTTACTAACGAGACCAATAACACTTCAAGCCAGAATTTTACTGGTACTTTGTCATTCTGGCGTTAAAGAGAAGTCACACGCACACACACACATGAAATAAAGACACTTTGAAAAGGTGAATCTTTATTGTCTATCATCGTACTGTAAATAATATTCTTTCTCTATAGATATAGGTCATCATAATATATCAAGTAAGTAAACTGTGCTTTTATTCACAGCATGTGTCCATGTCAGACTGCTGTTAGTCAGAGGTTTACATTAGAAAGTATACAGTGAGACTGGCTGGCAGGTGTGTGTGTGTGTGCGTGTGTGTATGTGTGTGTTCATGAGTATGGCTTTGTGTCATACAGTTTTTGTGTCTGTGTGTAGAGAAGAGAATGTGTTTAGATGTGTGTGTGTGTGTGTGTGTGTGTGTATGTATGTAATCAAAGCCACAACCATGAAACATCTGCAACAGGATGGAAACAAATAGCGCCCCCTACTGTCTGTTCTACTTCACTTTCATAAGTAGAATCACAAACTGGATTATTGAAGCTCCGTACAATTCGATAAAACATTGAACCAATGTTTGGTTGTTTTCTGGTCTTTTAAAGTGATAATCCTTAATTTCTTGAGGCTGACCTCTGGTGGTAGTCAGGGCTGATAACAGCAGGTTGGTGAAAAAAAAAAAACAACACTCCCATAATTCCATGAGAAATGCGACCGTGACAGTGAGGTGATGTCACTGGTTGACATTCCCAAACCAATGGACCCCAGGAGAGCCCATCCTTAATCTTGGTGCTGATGTGGTGGGATAAGATTAAGGATTACCAGACACCGGAGCAGAAAAAAAACCACGAGGAAACGACTGAGGAATGAGGAGCCACGCGTCCACGATCCATGTCTGATGTTTTGGTGGTTTCTGGTTTTAGACTGTGCCATCCTTACTTTTCTCTCTTTTCCTGTTCTTTTCTGCAGTTGTCTTTTTATGGTCGCTCATCACAAAGGAGTATCCCTCTTTGGAGCGTCCTTCCTAGCACGTCAACTAAAAGTCCACCACGTTGTCGTGTGACACAGAACTCCCCGTGTAATGTTCTTGGTCAGGTCAGACACCATTTAGGAAAAATTGCAAAAAAATCAGTCAAATTACTTTTACGACAAAAAATGAAGGATTATCACCTTAATCTTTTATTAATTGATGATTATACCCACAGAAACAGTCAATAATGCTTCCATTGGCACGATAAATCCCTCATGTCGCCTGTCGACCAATAGGAAATTGTGTCAGTATCAGCAGCCAATCAGAAACAGTCTCTTTAGCCCGTATGGCTAAACCTATGAGGGGGCAGTTTGCTGTGGTCACACTGGAAGCCCCATGGCTGAGCAGGAAGTGTGTGAAGGCAGGACAGGAGGCACTGGTGCACGGGTGAGGAGAGGCAAACACACACACACTCACCCAGACAGACACACACACACACACACACACACACACACTGTACAAACATACAAACATGCGGGAACGTAACAACACTCAAAGCCCTCCTCACACAGCTAGGTTTGTGTGTGCGTGTGTGTGTGTGTGTGTGTGTTGTTATCAAGTGCAAAGTGTACACAGCTTTCAGTGTGTGTGTTGTCCCATCGGATGTCATGTGTCATAATCAGTCTTGTAGTCGAGGTTTCTTACGTGATCAACAACAACAACATGATGTCACAAACCACAGCTAAGTAGAAAATGAATCTAGAGTAATATTACAAAGACTACAGCGCCCCCCTTCCCAAGCCCCGCCCATTAGAAGATTAATAACTACACTATGTGTCAGAGTTTGTGGTCCTCTGCACAGTGGCACCTTTAGAATATAATATAAGTGTTTACTAATAATACAAGAAGAAGAAGAAGCTGAGACACGGAGGAGAGAGGTGTGGTCTCAAACAGCAGCCGCTCCTCTACGCCAGTAAACTTTGTTTAACGCGCGGCCGAGTGACACCGCCTCCACACGGGAAAACGTCGCTCAGCCGGGACTCCTCGTCGATAGACCCTCGCCGGCAGCATTTTGAACCGATCACAGCCGCAGCCGGGGACAGGAAACCAAAACCAGAAGCTGCGGGCTCACCTTATTGTTTGTAATTCGACGTTAGCCGGCTAAACGCCAGCTAGCGAGCTAATGTTAGCTATTTCCATTGATTTTGTCTGAAAATGAGTAGCGTGTGCAGCACAGCGTTAGGACCTTTGTCCTGACGTAGTCTGTAAACTGCCATAAACAACTGAAATAAATAAATGTCTGCAATGTACGGTACGTGAATAACGGCTCCGCCTCGCTCGCCTCTTCTTTACGACGCCCTCGTACCTTTCTGCCTCTCTTATTTTGACAATGTTCCTGAACATTGCGGATCGGTCTTTGGTTCGATCGGCCAACGGCAGCGCTTTGGAGGTGGGCATGTTGTCGAAACAAAGACCGGGCGAGCAATTTTTCGGACCGGAGCGACGTCGTGCCGTTGGTTCGACGTCACCCGGACGCGGCGTGTCTTTCGCGTCCCGTGTAGAGTCGGCGTACGGGGTTTGAATGGTAGAGCTCCAGAGAACAGAGACCACAGCGCTGCTTGAGACTGCTTTAGGAACACAGTGAATGTCGATGTTGGAAGTGGATGGATATGGTATAGATGCTGATATGGCTCATGGATGGCGGTCTGGAATCTGAACCCCCGCGCCGACCCCCCGGGGTCAGAGCGGCCACGGATTCAGAAACTCTGCCTGCTACTGCTGAGGTCCTTACAATATACACAGAGAGAGAGTAGAGCTAACGTAAACGTCGAAGCTTATCTATACAGAGTCATTTTCTAGAATGTGGACGTGAAGGTTTGTCAACGTACTTTTGTTCTACGAACGTCCGAAGCCCCGATGAATCGCCTTCGACGGGAAAAATAAGAGTAACAGCAGCAGAGCATCGAGCTACCCGGAGGAAACCACCAGAACGTCAACGACAAAGGTCGCATTTACACGAAAACTGAGCGGAAAGCACTGAACGCCCCGAGGAAACGTTCCGCGCTGACAAATTTGAGGCATCTTAATCGAGTGAGCGTGGAATTATGACTCATGAATGTTTTGTTTTTCGGTCTAATGTTTGCTTCTACATCAAGATGTACAGAACAACCAACAACCTCCACAGTGAATTTTCCAGATGTATCAAAAATGACGGCTGCTGAAGAACAGTTTTTTTTCTCCTGTCCGGTCTGAGGCGGCGGGCTCCTCTCTCTCCTCCCTCCGTGACGTGACGTGGACGTGGACGTACAGCCAGCCGCATTTCCTGTCTCTGCACCTCAGACTGTTCATTAGCCATTCGGCTGCTTTCAAACTGTTGTTTCTGCGCGAGCGTACCGTTGGCCTTGGAATCCCTCGCCGCCCCTCCCCCGAGACACCTTTGAAACGACGAGCGTAAAAAGCCCTTGTGTGCTCCTGACCTTTAAAAATTAAAAAGCCCTTGCTTGTAGAAAACGAGGGGTAAAAAGAGAACAGTTTTCATTTTCACGGCCCAAAACAACTGCTGATGTTTTAGCTAGCTTGCAGACCAAATATTTACACGGCAGCGAGTCCGCGCTGACGCCGCTTCGTCCCTTCACGCTCCCCCGTACGACGCCGGAGACGGCAGATAAAAGAGCAGCATCAAAAATCCAATCGAGCTTTAGAACGGCTCTTTACGGTGCTGTGTCATGTGGCGTTCGTGCTAACACTGCAGCGAGGCCTGACGGTTCAGGAGGCGTGGCCGGCGTCCAGGACGGCTCGGCTGAGTTTGGTGTCTGGGCTCGTTGGCGACATACGGTGCGTACTTCCTGCCGAACTGACCGCCTTTTTGTATGCGACTTCCCATGTTCGTTGTCACACACGGAAACGTAATTAGCCGAGTGGCGTGAACAGCTAATGTACTAACTTGGCCAGTGATGTCACAGGTTGGAGACGTCTCTGGTGACTCAAACGTTTTTAGAAAAATGCGAACATTTCCACAACCTACGCGTGTGCGTGCGTGTGTTAAAGCAATAACTTGCGACACGTTAATTCAGTCTTATTTCCTCAAAAAAGGACAAAAAAAATCTCTGTGGTTTTGCATTTTGTTCTGCACTTGGCTGCCATCTGGTGGCAGTAAGGGATAATAACAGCAGGTTGGCGAACAACCACTCCCTTAACTCCAGTCACAGTGTGGTGATGTCACTCGTTGACATTCCCAATCGAATCAACATGACGACGTTAGGAGTGCTCATCCTTTATCTTTGGCGCTGTCGTGG